>CATIWO010754761.1:0-11582 GCA_949673435.1 Macaranga tanarius | reverse complement strand
TTTTCAATTTACACAACTTATTGCAATTTAAGAATAATGTATTTATTCATCAGAGATCTCTGCATATTTAGAACACCCATATTTAAATTTCTAAAATGCCATATTTAAAGATTCTAAAAGGTAAAAAATAATTTTTTGGCAAATTCTTGTAATGATGTATCATTATTGTGATTTGGATGAATATACTTTAGATATTATCTTTTCCTCTCTTCAATTAAGAGTGCCGCACACATATTTTTGAAGGCGAGGTTGTTGTGTCTCTGGTTAGTTGGAGGACAGTCCTACCACTTTTCATTCCTTGGTCTTTATAGTCTAATTTCTAACTTAAATTTTTAAATTTTTTAATAATTTGGTGGAGTTTATTAAGATTTAAGAGATTTATCAACAACAACAACATTAACATTTTACTAGATATTCCTGATTCAGCTTATTCGGTAATTAAGAAAACTCTTGATTCGATCTACTCAATATTCAAGAGTTTGTTTGATTCTACTATCTTTCAAGGAGGACTTCTTCAAATGGATCTCTTTATACCTATAATTTAACGAAATATAAAAAAATTTACCCAATCTACACGGTGCTCAATAGATTTTCTCATTTTTGCCTTCGATTGTAAATATTTTTTGATTTCAAAGTGATTTTTCTTATTTTGATATGTTGTTTGTTGTTATAATTATTTTTCAAGTTGTATCCTTTTTCTTTTCTAACTTTGAACACTCATTATTAATTAAGATCGTTAGTCAAAATTATTATTGGGTGGCTATATTATTAATTAAAAAGTCCTTATATTATTGATGTAATCTTTGTGTTGGTAATGAAATTATCTTCTATCTTTTGACAAAAAAAAAAAAAGGATGAATATGTTATATATTATATTACTAGTCTTACAGGACATATTACTGCAACAATTGGATTTAGATGTTATACATTATATACATGATAAAATATTTTAATTCTCAAAAATAAATTTTAAATGATGAAGCATATAAAATCTCAATGAATGAAAGAAATATCTAATTCAAATAATGGTGAAAAAAGGAGGAAGAAAATCACGAAAAGATAGTGGAAACACATATTAAGTTATTTTGGACAAAAAATAATACAAAAGACTAAATGAAAGAAAGTATAATTTCTTGCTTGTAAAGAACCAATGACTTTAAGATTTAAAATGAGAATTGTAATCAATTTAAATTATGTAAAGAGGAAATGACTAAGTTTTATATGGGTGCATATAATACTACAATAGACTGTGGTCCACAATAAATCATGGGCGTTACTAATCGTCTCACTCTTCCTATTATACAAAAACTAGAATTTCATAAGGGGTGTACTTGAACTTGGCTCTAGGGCATATATAGAAAAGTTTTTTAGAAGGACATCTCTTACATGTTAGTATCAACATTAAATCAAGATAGAGTTTAAAATAAGTAAAATAAAGATATATGATTCACATTATACAATAGTCAGTTATAATTATTTAAGAACTGCAAACTATTCAAACACATAGAAAAGTTACAATTTTATCAAGCAAAATCAACTGCCTGTTGTTTTATAGTCCTTTGTAAAATTTTTATTATTATTATTTTGATAAATCAACTTCATATCTTTCTCAACAAGAATCTATTAATTTAATTCTTCCTATGGATTAGATTATTATTTATAGCTATTTTATTTTCTCCTTTGTTAGTCTTATAGTCTTCTTAACAATTCTTCTTAATTTTTATTTCTTTTAGTTTTATTTTCATTACGGCCTTTAATGGTTCCAATCAGTAAAGACTTTGACATTAGTAAAGTCATAGATCAACTCAATGAACAAGTTTGTACTTTAGAGTTATTAAAGGCTCTTACAGCTATTTTTACTTCTACAATAATACGATTAGTGGAAAGAATTTAAGTAAAAGAAAATATACTACATTTTTAATTTATTGCATATTATCTTAAGTCTGAACTATCATAACTTCATTTTTAAGTGCGTGAATCAAAAAGTGCTAACATCTTTTTGTTCAAATTTGAATTAGAATGCATGTAACAAGTAAAGACTATAAGAAGATGCACCATATTTCATGTATTAGAACATGGTGGTTCTCAATGAGTAGAATCCTCATCTACTATTGGAGGAGGTGGATTTTTTTACTGTGCAAGTTTGGTTCAAATCTTTGGGTTGCCATTATAAGATAAAATATTGAAAATATTGTTAGGAGTATTTTTGTTGAGTTTGTCATAATATATGAGTCCATAATTATAAATGAAAAATAAGACCATGTGATGAGAACTAAGGTCTTTTTAGATCTTACTAAACTAATCCTAAAGGTTTCATGAATAAAAGGAATAACAAAGATGAATACATATTTTTTTAATATAAAAATTACCTTTGATTTGCTACTTATATGGTTTTGTAGGTCACTCAATTAAAACATTGTAAGTTGTTTAAAATTAATGAGAAAATCTCTCAGCTGGTTAATTAAAATCTATTATATGGCCCCTGGATTCAAGCTTAATCTACTAAGAAATTTTCTTATAGTTTAATTCAGTATCTCAATGATCCGACACGACAATTTATATACTGACAAAATCTTAAATTCCTTGCCTGTAGGTCTCTTTTAATTGCTAAGAATAAAGAGTGGTGTGTAAGTCATTGAGCCTAAGAATTCCATAAGTGGAAGCATTACTTCAATCAGTCCAGATTTGCTAGTGGCTCTAGATTATTATAATTGCCTTTTTCAATGCTTTGATGATAGTTAATAATGGAAAATGTCCAAAGGATGTGACATCTAGGCAGAAGAATATTAATCCTCCAGAAGTGGTGTTGAAGGCCTTCATGAAGGGGAAGAACTGTGCGTGCTTAAGTCCCCTGATTGTGGTTTAGGATACATATTTGAATGTGCATTTGTGTGTAATTTTTATTTATTTATATTAGAATAGGTTTATTTTTAGGAAAGTTTTATGTAGTTTTTATTTTGTGTAGGTGAAAGAAGGGTGCAAAATAGCTAACAAGGAAGATGGATGACTGTGCAAGCATTGGTGGCAGCTGGTAAAGTAGACTTTCTTCTCTAGTAGGTTAGAAAGGTGGTTCTATTATAGCATACCATAGCTGCATGGTAAATCTGGTTTGTTAAAGAGCTGTCGGCTGCAAGAGCAGGAAATTTGCGACTGCAGGTTAGAGTCCTCTAGCATGAGTTCTTTTTACTGCTCTAGCAATTTTTTGCCACAACAGCCTGCACGATTTTCAGAATTAAAAGGGTAAATTTTTGGCATGTTTTAGAAAAAAAAAAGAAAAATTCTTAGAAAGGATATAAATAGAAGATTTGGGAGAATTGGATAGGAGAAACCCTATAGAAGCACAAGAAATTAAAGGAGATAGAGAAGAACGAAGACCTAGAGTTTTATTCTTTTCTTTTTTTCTTTGAATTTCGTGTATCTATCATGGGTGGACCTTATGATCTTATGGATTCTTTAGTTATTATGAATTTTTTGTTTTATTTTGTTAGGGATTGGATGATTTTGCATGATTTAAGTTTTAATTTAATGGTTATTTAATCTCTTTGCATATTGTGCTTAAGTCTTGTTAATGCTTGATCACCATAAATATGATTTTTAATTAGGATTAGTGATTAAAAAATCTTGATTCTAATAGATCTATAAACATAAGCCTAGTGAATTGTGATTAGAGATAACCAATTAAATTAGATTATAATTGAGAGTGAGTTAATGATTCACGAATTGAAATTGATGTTATAACTTTAAATGAGAATTTGGGTTATGTATATTAATTGCAGTTGATGAATCAAAATTGATTAATGCTTGAGAGAGATTAATCAAGCCTTTAGTAAACTCAGGATATACATGATTAAATGGTCCATTGTAAATAAACTCTTAATGATTGTCAATAGTTTCAATTCCTAGCAACTCTATTGATATCGGTATTTCTATTAGCCTTTCGGTGTTATTTTTCTCATTTTGATTTTTATTTATTTGCAATAATTGCTTTGAACTCATTATTAATCGCTTTAAATAATTAGAAACAAACCAATAGATGGCTAAACAATAGTATTTGTGGGATCAATATTTAATACATTGCGAATCCGTATACTTGCGGATACACGCAAATATCCCCTTCAACCCAACCTAAGTAAAACTCATATTATTGATGAATCTTCTTAGCTAAATTTTGACAAAGTGTGTGTAATAAACAATGCTTATCTTAATAGCCCAGCTCTTAAGTTAGCTATGGAGTCTATGAATATAGAGGAATTAGAATAGAGTGAATTATCTGCCCCTTTATAAGTTTTAGAATAAGGACCTTTACTTATTCATCTTCTAATGGCTCCTTTAATTTAAAGGGAATGAGGTAGGAGGTTTATGCTTAAGATTTACCAATTGTTGCTTATCCAAATAGTGCTTTACATATAAAGGATACTTCATTTGACCCTATTTAATCTTCACTTCCTTTTTTAAAATAATTAAGATTGAGTTTTATTAAAAAAAAAGAGAGCCAAAAGGTGAAATACATTTGACCCAACTAAGATTAGCACATATAAATAACATAAAAGCCCAACAAATCTAAGGCAAAAAAACTAAAATATCTACAGCAAAGTGAAATGATCAATCGCCACCACACTGTCTATTTTCTTTACATTTTAATCTACAAGTTGATCCCTTCTATAAATGCACTCTGTTTGAAGATGATGAAGATAAATAACATTAAACTAAACCCACAAATGCATAAAGACCAACTTCCCTTAAACAAGATCATAATAGATCAGAAAAGATAATAAAAATCCATAAAACAATATATATATATATATATATATATATATATATATATATATATAAACATATAAAAGAAGGTGAATTGGTGTAAAACTTAACAAATAAGTATTTTCTCTCTAGAATTATAGGATTAGGCTTTTTCTATTGTCATCATACCTTATTTCATCCTTTATCTTCTCTTCCTTTTTTTTTTTTTTTTTTTTTTTTATGGAATTTGTGTTTTTTGATTATTTAGATTAAGTCATGTTTATTATTTTTACTTTGCTAGTTGTAAGAGTGATATTTATGATATTTTATTTTCTTATTTGTTAAAGATTGTCTTTCTAGGTGTGATGTATTATTTCCATTCCTTGCCTTTGTCAGTTGTTAATGGAATTTCAATTGTTAAAAAAATAGTAAAGCTAAGTTGAAGATCATTGAAAAAATTAGTAAAATTGAAATTTATTATTGTCATAACTTCCACATGAATATAAGGTGTCAACAACAAGCATTATTTATGGAGTTTTTAGGCTACCATTTTAATTTATTCATGAAGGATTATGGGCCACACACACATATATAATAATAATAATAATATTTCCGTTCCTTGCCTTTGTCAGTTGTTAATGGAATTTCAATTGTTAAAAAAATAGTAAAGCTAAGTTGAAGATCATTGAAAAAATTAGTAAAATTGAAATTTATTATTGCCATAACTTCCACAGAAATATAAGGTGTCAACAACAAGCATTATTTATGGAGTTTTTAGGCTACCATTTTAATTTATTGATGAAGGTTTATGGGCCACACACACATATAAGAGTAGTTTTTTTTTTTTTTTTTTATCATTTATTCATTATAAAAGATGATAAGTTTTCATCAATATTATAATACAAATACATAGTGGCCAAAAAGATTCAAATTGAAATTTGTACAATTCTTAGAAGTAAAAATAATAATCACATTATCCTAGATATATTATTATAAATTGTAGATAATTAAATTATGACATTATATCCTATTTTTTTTATAATTTTAATTTTATTTTTCTCAATTTAAAGTATATCTCATTTTTATATACATAAATTGACTTATAATGAGAGGCTATTTTTTTCGTTTTCCTTTTCTCTCTCATCTTTCCCATATCTCTACAATTCTTTTTTTATTTCAATATTGGGTAGGAGATTATGGACCATTTTGGCCAGCAATCATCCTATTTTTTCTTCCATATTCTATGTCTTTTTCTTAGTTTATTATATATCTATATTTGTTTTCTTGATTTTCTTACTTTTTGATGCCTTTAATGGCTTTTTGCTAGAGATTTTGTACTCTATTTTATTGCAAGTTTGAAGTTTTGTACTTAAATTTGATGAGTACTACCATAACTTAATGATTTTTGACCCAATCTACTTGGTGATCAAATAAATCTTAAGAATGATTTGTACTTTTGATGATTGGAGGTTAAACCATCAACAAATTTTAGGAAAAAGACTTGATGTGGCATACCTGATGATCAAATTTTTTAGTTTTCTTCTATCCTTAATAATAGTATATTCATATGGATTTTACCACACCCATCAGTATGCGAAATTTGGAGCATTATCTTGATCTACCAATCAAAGATTAAGTTCACTCTTTCAAGTATATGACACACCATGACGCCAAGTTGGAAATCTAGAGTCTGCACAACCATAGATTGATAAATTTATGGCTGTTGTTCTAATTGTTGGTTTTAACTTTCCATAATCATTTTATGTATGGATTTTAAATGCTTGTATTTCATAAGTTCATATGATAGTAATGCCTGCAATTTAATGAATAGTATTTCTATTTTGTTAAAAAAAATTGACGTGTAATGGACTTAAGTTAGATATGTATAATGAACTAATTTAATTAATATTTTAATTTTGAGTTTGGCTTATTTACTAAATTGCTGGGGAAAAAATTATTTTTTGCTAGATAAAATGGGATTTACAAAATAAATAAAGGGTGAAGTGTGCACAAATATATAAAGGCGGTTTAGCTTGCCAAAAATTAAAAAAAAAATAATAATAAAACAGTCAAATCAACCAATAGATGAGTATATTAGGCGGTAAAACTTGTCGTAAATAGCAAAGAAAAATAAAAATGACATTAATAATTTTTTTTATGTGGAAACCTTGTAAAAAGAAAAAACTACGGAACCTAGTCCAGTTAAATTCTCCACTGTAAAATAATGGGATTACAATTACACTTCTCAATTTGTGGTTATATCCTCACAAATTGATTTTCAAATAATTTTAATTTCTCTCTTATTTTCTTTACACTAAGAAATTGTATAAAGAAAGCTAACAATTTTTCCTTACCTACCCAAAACTATACTCTCTCATATGTTGTAGAGAAAGCTCTTAAATTTTTTCCGTCTCACCAAGGCTACACTCCCACATGCACCAAGGAGCTCACAATTCTCGCTTTTCACCCACAACTTTTCTTTTTACTATACACCCTAAAATTACCTTCTCTTCATGGTTATTTATAGCTATGAGGAGACGTAAAATTTCAAACCTCTTTAATGCACCAAAAAATTAGGTGCAGACAATTTTTACTTTTACATTTTTTTTTTACAATCTTCAACTCTTGTGGATCCCCACTTTCAGGCGGGATCCACTTATTGTATACAAGCGTTAATTTTGAGTTTAAAATTAGCTTAATATAGGACGTTGTGGCTTGGTTCATTTGTACTTTTTTTTTTTACTTAGTACTTATTATATCTGCACACTCATTCACGCAAGTGCTGACTGAATACATTCGGTTGGATTATATTTATAGGAGTAGTACACTTTTAATTTCTCAAAACAAAAACAGGGGTGTCAAAACGGATTGGTGGGTCGTGTTCATGTCAGGTTGATCCACTTTGGTGATACGATTAAGGTCAACACGAACACGACCCATTTATTAATCGTCTCAAAAATTTCAACCCTAACACGACACGAAAATTAAACGGGTTACACGAATACGACACGAGTAACCCGTTTATTTAAATGGGTTGTGTGGGTCATAAAATTCGACACGACCCATTTAACCTATATAACATTCATCACATATAAAAATATTATTTTTCACAAAAAACCTACTATAATAACCATAATTCAACAACTTACATAATACAACTATATCAATAATTACCACTATTTCTATAAACTGTAGTAAAATTCATATATTCTTCTAAAATAAGCATAAAAAATAAATATAAATAAATGGGTCGTGTCAATCGTGTCGGGTTGACACGACACGTATAATTAAGCGGGTTATAACGGGTTCACGTGTTAACCCGCTATACGACCTGATTTAAACTGTGTCATAAATGGATCGACCTATTTATGACACGAACCTATTTAACTCCAACCCTAATTTGCTAACTTTACGTGTTAGACGAATCGTATTCGCGTGTAATCACCTATTTTGACACCCCTACAAAAACTATAGGAGGTAGGTCATTTATTGAAACATCAAGTAGGTTAAAAACGACTCTCATAATGGTGTGGAAATGAAATGTGAGGTCGGCATCTGGTTTTTGAGCGTAAAATGGATTTAATTTGAAGTGATAAGGATAGAGAAAGGACAAGAATTATGAGTTATTTGTTGTGACTAAATTCATAACATCTAGTACAACCCCAGATGTAATAACTAACAGGTCCTCTTTACTTCATTCCAAATATTGGAAATTTCTTAGAAAGGATGGTCACAATCATATGGACTATAATATATACGGACAAAATCTTGTGAATGCATATTTAATTCACCCATTTTGGGAGTGACCTTTTGTAGCAATACTTTTCTTCGTCCACATACTTTCTTGCCCGTACTTGGGGGCAAATAAATCAATCTCAAAAGAAAATTTGCATAAACATTTTTGTTAGTTTAAAATATTTCCGATTCATGATATCATTAATGTAAATTTATAAAATGTTAATATAATGAAGTTTTAATAAAGTGATTTTTTTTTTTTTAATGATGAAACGGCTTTAGTGTATAATTTTATGCAAAATTTGGCATGTAACTGCTCATCTATGCCAAATTGTTTCACTCTTTTATTTTTGAATATTTTTTTAACTAACAAAAATTAATATGAAAAAGAATAAATATGTAATATAAAAATAAGTATCTAATAAAAAATTCTTTAATGAATTTGCAACCAGAAATTATAAAAAAGTAAGTAATTTATTATTTTTACAAAATTGTTATATAATAAAATATATTTTTACCGAATGAATATGTAAAAAAAATTAAATATGGGTATAATATGTAAAATAAATAAATAGTAAAAATTTAGTAAAAAGAAATATAAAATGGCATATAAAAAATATAAATGAAATATTTTTTGACATTAAAAATAAAGTAATGAATTGGAGATAAATTTATATAATTACACCATTTTAGTGTAAAATTTATTCACTTTTAAAGTTATGAATCGGAGATGACAATAGAGTTAGATTTTAATTTAAAAAAAAAAAAAAGTGACTACCTCTAAATTATACTCCCAATTTCATCTCTTTTATATTAAAAAAAAAAAATCAATCAAATAATTTGATTCATAAAAGTTCACATAAATATCGAAAAAAATTAATCTAACCAACAAATAAAAGATTTAGTTTTAATCTGAATATTAAAATATAAATCAATAGAAGATATTTTTTTTGAGTTTTATGAATGATTTATATTTAACAAATTAATAAAGAGATGAACTTTAAAAATGGGTTAATATCAAATATTATAGGAACAAAGCTAGAAAAAATATTGTGGAAATGAATTGGGCATGATGGTGTAGTAAAAGAGAGTAAACTTCAGCTGAAATGTAACTTTCATCACAGAACAAACATGGGTGAGCCAAGATATTAATTATATCCCTCCAAAAAGTATGATTCTCAAACAATATATTATATTTAAATTTGATTTATTTATTTTTTGGTGTTACTTCGGTAGATCAGCAGAAATGTGACTGTCAACATGAAGCTTGGATTTATGGACATATTAAATGAAAATTTTGGTCACGTTAAAGCAACCATTTTAGTTCACTTTCCAGGTAATGGATGCTAGAATGGACACTGGGTTGGTTCGATTTTCAACTTAACCGAAATTATTTAAATTGAATAAATTAAATTTATATATAAAAATGAATTAACCGAATTAAATAAAAATTTGAATTGAATCAAATAAAACAAAATTTCTAAAATTTTTATTTACTTTTTAAATCAAGTTATTATTCCTATGTTATTCAAAATATTTTTAAAAATAAAATTCATTTTTTTGGTTAATAAAAAAGTTTCATAAAAAAAGGGACCCAAATTGAAGGCATTTTTAGTTATTAATATCTAAAATTAAACCGAATTAAACTAACCAAATTAAACCGAACCAAAAAATTGAAAAACCAAACCAAATGCCCAGGACTAGAAGAGACCACTTGGGTATTTGGTAGGTCTTCCGATAAGTTAGTGTCGTTATGTTTAAAGAGAGAACACCTGGCCCTTTCATTCCTGTGCATGCATCAAGTTGGCTTCACAAGACCACAGCTCGATTCTTTTTTTTTTTTTTTAATCTTTTGGAATATATATATATAACAATTTGATCCTCAACTGGTATTTGGGTCCCTATTGTGGGGATACTTGATTTTGCATAGGATTCATTATTCATAATACATTCCAAAAATGTGCCAAATATTCATTATAATATAATTATATAAAATGTTATTTTATTTTAATTGCTCCATTTCTAAATTCTACCAACTAGATGCATGAAGAAATATGTGATACTATTAAATAATAGGTACCCTACCCACATTAATTTTTTTTTTCTTATTTTAGATTAGATCATAAACCAATCATAAAATATGTAATGAACCTGTTTAACTAAAATTCAATTTATTAGCTGTTGCTACTTCAAGTACTTGACTTTTAGGAACCTAAAATTTTTAATAGAACTAAATGAGCTGATTTATGTTTTCAAATTTTTACACCTGAATGATCGCTCAGTTGGCCGGAGTATTTACAAGTGAGAGACCAAAATTTTAAGTTCAAATTTTATCTTTTTGCATCATTATAATATTTTTAAAAAAATTATTATTTATATCAGAATTTGTAATATATTATTAAAATATTTTACACTTGATGAATAAACATAAAACATGGGATAATAGTCTCATTTATCCTCAATTATACTCAAATTTTTTATTTAATCATATTCTTTAAATTGTATCAATTTATCATATGAATTTTTAAATTTGTTTCAATTCTATCCAAGTTTCTACTAAGGACTTAAATGTAATTTTAAAAATTACAATAAGATTCTTTTAAAATTTAATTACCCGCTTAAAACCTTTTTTTTTTCATTTTCACCAAAAAACTAACTTTATTTAAAAACTAAAATAATTTTTAAAATTACTTAAATTAAATATAAATAAATTTTTTTAAAAATAGTATATCATTTATTTATAAAATTTAATTTAATTTACAAATTATTTCAATTTTATTATATTTATATTTTTTTAAAAAAAGTTCTAATTTTATCATCTTTATTTTCTAAAATATTTTTACTCCTTTATTGTATTACTACTTCATGGTGTAATGTTTGGTTAAATTGATATTTTTATCAAATAAAATATTAATTTGTATTCTAATTTTGTATCAAATAGAATATTATATGATACAATAAAAAATTTATTTAAAATAAATTTTATAAAATATCAATTTAAATCATATATATAAAATTAATTGCAAATGAATTCTATTTAAATCTTTTAGAAGTGTAATAAATTTGTTGGTGAAATTGAAATAAATCTTGTTGCACTTCCAAAAGAATTT
>CATIWO010754501.1:0-16960 GCA_949673435.1 Macaranga tanarius | reverse complement strand
CTCTCTCTCTCTCTCTCTCTCTCTCTCTCTCTCTCTCTCTCTCTCTCTCTCTCTCTCTCTCTCTCTCTCTCTCTCTGAAGAGTGTTTGTGTGTGTATTATTTATCTTGCACGTTAATTTTATTCAAACATTTTACATTTTTATGAAATTGGTTAATTTTATGAAATTGGTTAAATGTGAGTGTTTGTGTGTGTATTATTTATCTTGCACGTTAATTTATTCCACTGAAATTGGATACTAAATTTGCTCTTTATCTAGGCAAGGTTCATTGACATTCATTCTTAAATTAGTATCAGTACCTATACAAGTTGTAAAATAAATGTTTTGAGCCTAATGATGCTCAAAACGAAGACTGTAACAAGAAGAATACAAAATATTTAAACATGATACTCAAAACAAATAAAAGTAAGCTTTAAAAATTTTTTAACAACATGATACAGTTGAACCAGATATATTTCACAAGCACAACTAAACCATCCAATTAATAAAGGTAATTAATAGGGGACACAATTTCAAAACTTAATTAAGAGTAAATTAGAAAAACAATATGTTGGAAGACTACCATAATTGTTAAACTTGTGAGTGAAAGAGTTTTTTTTTTTTTTACTAAACAAATTAATATGTATATACATACAATCAAAATAAGCTCACAAATTGACATAATAAAATTGATAATATTAATAAATAAAATTTGATTTTACCATGTTATTTTTTTAATTTTACAATTCGATTATAAAAAAATATTTACTGGTTTTAGTTAAAAAGAAGTTTCTTAAAAATTTCTTAAGACAAGATAAATGTCCCATAAAAATTTCTTAAAATTGGTTGACTTATGAATAATAATACCTAATTTGCTTCTTCCCTTTTGAGGAGAAATTTTATAATGATTATGGCCCATGATAAATTAGAAGGTCAAACCAATAATATAAAGTCATTTATGGTTCACCTATATATTTTTTAGGTTTTATTTTTTATCACTTCAATTAAATACCAAATTTTAATTGGTTTGACCTTTCAACTTATCATAGGCCAGAACCACTATATAATGTCTCCCTTTTGAGACTATGTATACTTTTGTTTTCTCTTCATGCATATTTCCATCAATTTTTTTGGTGGGTGCTGGCGGTGGGATGGAGAATTAATTAAATTAGATCTCATATGATAAAAATTGTAGTGTTATAAAATGGTACTAAATACAAAAGACACAACCATCCACTTAATATATATAAACTAAACACTCAAACAAGATAAAAGAAAAGAAAGATCATGAGCTGCCACCAACTGAAAAGGACAGAAAGTCCCTTGTAATTGGTGGCAGTCCCATATCAGTAAAAAAAACTTATCTAAAGCAGTAGAAACTAGAGCAGCAACTTTTTTTTTTGTTCTATCGGAGAATAGCTTATATTATGAATTTGTTAAGGTTGAAGATAAGAACTAGAACTCAGAGACTATGAGAAGGAGCTATCAGAGAGCTATAATGAAGATCTCCAAGCTATCAGAGACTATGAGAAGGAGCTATAAGCTTTACAAGCTAATTATCAAGATCTCCAAACCGATGACAAATTTGTAAGAACCCATGACACTTTGCTCCATTTGCTGTCTCATGACCCAAAAAATTGTCCTCATGATCTAAAAAAATTGTCTTCTTTCCTAGATTTCTACAAGTTTCAGGCACAAATTCACTATTGAAGTGCTTAAAAGGAATTGCTCATCAGATCTTCCATATTCATGGCCTTCTTAGGCTTATTGATGTGAGGAAGAATTCAAAGAAACTCGTCCCTGAGCATTCTCCTACTTTTTCGCAGCAATGGAAGAAATTGTTCAAGCAGCTGCAGTGTTCCTATAGCAACAAAATTAGGGTTGCTTTGTCAAGAATAAGACTATTTGGATTGGGCTTTTCATGGTTTACGGGCTGATGTGTTTGAATGTGTATATGTATGGGCCACTCTTGTACTTTTATTTTATTATCCAATGAAGTAGTTTTAAATGTTGTTCAAAAAAAATTGTAGTGTTATATATATACAGACATTTCAACAGTGGCAGGCATTCATAATACATACACAAACTCTTTTAACATCCATGTATTTATTTTTCGAGTTGATTTTTAGTTGAGATCTACGCTTTGGATTCTTAAACATCTTTGCCTCATTTCAATTTTCTTGAGTGTTATACTATTATACTTAATCATTTAGAGTTCAGGTGAAACTCTAAAGTCATATTGCTCGCATCAGTCCAATCCATTAATTTCCACCATAACCTTAGATCTTGTGTGTGTAAGACATTTAACATCCATTAATTTGGTCCATTTCAAGTTTACTTTATATAAATTTCAACCACCGTATGATGGATCTTGCTATGTTACTACTTATCTCGGGCTATTTTATTTAAACTGTGGATATTTAAAATTTAGTAATTTAAAATTCACTAAATTTTAAATTTTTACTTGATTCAAAATTTTTTAACAATTATTATTTTTGATATAAATTACTCATATTCGAATTCCATTAGACTCTGACTAATTCAGTTTTTTTTTTTACATATAACTATTTCTTTTAGATGATATAATTAGCACTATATCCAACATGATTGTGATGTTAAAAACTTTATATATAATGATTTGGGCTATAGTTGAATTTAGTGGTCAAATATTACTTTGCATTGTAGAAAAAAAAATATATATATATATATATATTTTATATTATTGATTCTTAAAGTACAATGGGTACTTTCCCACAATCAATTAAATTAAAGCTCAAGTTGGCCAATTATATGCATGCAAAATGTTTCTTTAATTTATATGCAATTTGCTTGTCTAATAAACCCATAATCCTCTGCGAATAACTTAGAGTACTCTTAAAACACATGGATTGTATGGATGCATAAATTAATTTAAAGAGTTACACATGTCTATAAGAAATTAATTTATATAATAATTTATTGATCAATTGCATGGTTTAATTATTGTTTTTTTTAGAAATTTTCTTCATTAAATATTGAATAAAACAACCTATTAGATGCTGATCTTGCAACAATTGAATAGAAAGTAAAGAATGACTCGCCATCGCAAGATGCTAGATAATCTTGATTTTGCCTTGAATCTTTAACTACCCACTAACAACTAAACTGAGCTTGAATAGACGCAAAATCAACTAATTGTAATCTTGGATAATTAAAGCTCAATTATACTGCCAAATCGATCATCAATTAGTTAAGGATGATATATATAAATTGAACTTGGAATCAACTAACAATTAGAGTCTAATTAACTTATTCTGCTAACTCTTATGAAGCTTAATTAATTACATATACAACAATGAACCATAACAACTTGTAGTCATGTACAATTATAATGTCTAAGTTGTTGGAAACACTATTAGTTAAATTCATTATTTTATTTTATTTTTTTTATTGGCCTGAAATCTACATCAATAAATTTTAACTCGAATGATACTAAATCAAATTAAGATTTTTTTTATTTTTATTTTTTTTGCTTTAAATCGACAATCCATTGATTATTAAATCTTACTAGAGTGGTTTTCAGTACAATTTGCTAATATGGTCTCTAATTTTTCTTTCATGTTTTTGGCAATTCTGATTTTTGCAGATCATTTAAAGTTAAACTGTGAGTCTGTGACATGAATAAATGACAAATTAGTTAAGTTATTGCTAAAAATTCTATTCATTATTTTTCTTAAGATAATAACAGACACAAAGGGATAAAAAAAAAAAAATAATAATAAAAAGAGGGATGGATCAGGATGGCTACCAATAAAAGGTTGGGATTTCACCTTTTTGCTGGCAAAAGAAACTACATTAAAATGATGATGATCATAATAGTAACAAAGACAAATAATTCAAACAAAAAAAATTATTAATCGGGTTCCTGATTTTTCAAAAAATAAAATAAATATCGCAATAAGAAACTTTAAAATATCATTATTTATCTTATTATTTATTTCATGTACATAACTTTTCTTATTAAATTATTTATACCGTCTTTTTGATGTAAATTATTTCATTTTTTATGAATATAATTTTTAATTATTTGATAAAAAATAAATAATAATAATAGTCTTATAGATTCTGGTTATGTTGAATGCTGTCATCCACCACTAATGTCTACGAAAAAAAAAAAACAAAACCTTTCTTGCATTTGAATAATGCAAAAATGTGTGGTGAGAGATCAACTACTAAACCGAGGCACGATTTTTAGGTCCATCAACCAATGACAGCCGACTGCAGGTTTCTTCTACTTCAATATATGTATATAACTAATTACATTTTCTAACATTTCACCAACCTTATACATTGTAAATTTTCATGACATTTAAACTGAATTCAGACCAACCCTATATATATAGTTCTGTTTTTCTTGACTAGACCTTGTACCTTAATTTGTATCAATAATCGACAATGTAATATTGACATTCCTATTTATAAGTATTAAGTGGTTATGCTAAGTTTATGAACTATATGAATTAATTGATCAGAAAAATAATTCTAACTGAAATTTTGAACAAAAATGATGATGATCTAGTAACAACGCATTGACACTGGACCTGAAAAAACTAATCCCTCCATGCACTTTTCGGTCGCTTTTAAAAAACATGGGAGCTATTATGTAATTTTGAGTTCATATGTGAAGTACTATTCGAGGAATTACCTAATTTTAAATGCCCAACTTTCAACATATTCAAACTAGTACCCAAACCCACAAACAAGCAAGAGTCGAATTATTGGAGCCATACTATACTCGGAACTTTGAAATATTTAGCACATGTTATCTTTGCAGTTTGCATAATATCTAAATCCAACCCAAAGCTCTAAGGAAGTCACTCCCCAAGCCCAACATCAACATGCCTCTTTCAAGCTCGCAAGCACTAATATACTGAAGACATGCTACTCCTTCAACAATACATAATGTGCTCGAATCCACCCAAGATACTCAACTCCACCATTTCTTTTCTTTTTAGTAATAGAAAAACTTTAAAATTTAAATATTCATAAAATGCATAATAAAGGACTAAATATCAATGAATTGTTATACTTGAAAATAGTGTTTTCCTTTTCATTCAGATAAACATTAATATTATGAATTGAATTAAATTCACATTTCATATTTCATAATATATTTGGATTGAAGAGAAGTTATCATTAGACATCATCGCTCAAATCTTTTAATTGTCTATTAATGCATCAAAGAAACTCTCGCACTTTTTGAAAGCAAATTGTACATGTGTGAGTTCTAGATTATGGTTGATGGAAAATCGCAGGGAAGGAAATGCCTACATTTTACATTATTTTGATCCAATCAAACGACAAATTTCATTCAAATCTATAGTGGTGAAAAGTACATGCCAGCCCAAGTGCAATAGATGAAAAATATAATTAGCTCAATTGATGTAGATGAATGATAAGAGAAAATGACAAAATAAACTCAACAAAAATTAAACATAACCTCTTTTCAAACACACAAAATTTACAAAAAATAAATAATAACTCCAACAAATGTAATATATTAATAAAAAAATTAATCTCCATGAATTTAAAAGAGTATTAAGTTTCATGTTTTTTTTTTAAAATTAAGTTTCATGTTTATATTTAATTGTTTCATAACTGGATTGTAACAAACTAGCCCAGGTCAATACCAAAAAATCAAAACAAAACAATAAAACGTAGACAAAAACTTAAAATTTTAAACTAAAAACTAAAATCTTAAACCATCTATTCATTATATTTAATGAGTACCTCATGTGACAAAATATGTGAACATTTAATATAGAGAGCATGGTTTGATCCACCATCCCTCCTTTACTCTCTTCTTATGATGAGAATTAACCACTCAAACTATAATACTTAGAATAGAAAAAAGTACAAAAATACGTTTTACATTATACTCTAATCTCACATCCGCCACTAAAGGTGCAAATACACCCTCATTGTTTTGAAAAACATATATTTAAACATCTCTTACAAATAGTGTTAATTTTTACTGTCAGTGCGGTCCACTATTTATGACATGTATTAAGAAAATTATTAGATGAAGGTACATTTTTGTCCCTAACATTTATAACAAGAAACAAATTTACCCCTAATGAAAATTTTAAAACATTTTAATACAAAAATTTTCAAAAAACTTTATTATTTTTCATGTAATAAAAATGTTAAATAACTATTTATTTTTTATACTTTTGGAATCCACTAATAGTAATATAATATTAAAACATTTTACTATAAATTTTTTTGTGGCCATTTTAAAAAAAATTAGAAATATTTAAATAAAAAATTTATTTCATTATATATAAATTTATTCTTTTTTATTCACTTTCAAAATAAAAATTAACATTGAAATGTAGTAAACTAGGATGAGATGGATAAATAAATAAATAAATATCTATTTATTTATTTTTATTTTGGAAGTGAATAAAAAAAGTAAAATTTTGTATAGGATGAGATAAATTTCTTTTATTTAAATATTCGTAGTAAATTTTTTAAAATATAAATTTATACAATATTTTTTTAAAAATAATGATTATAAAAATTAGATGTAAATTTTTTTTTATATGATATTAGTATTAGTAGAACCTACAAATATAAAAAATAAATAGTTATTTAATATTTTTATGAGATAAAAATTTTAAGTTTTTTTTTTTAAAATTTTATATTAAAATATTCTTAAATGTTCTTCAGGTAACTTTGTTCAGGTAAATTTTTTTCTTTCCTTATTATAAAGGTTAGAGGCAAATATGTATCTTTACCTAATATTTTTCTTAATACATGTCAGAAACATTGAATCCTACTAACGATAATGATTAACACCGTTTATAAAAGGGCATAAATATATGATTTTCAAAATAATAAAAGTATATTTACACATCTAAAAATATTAATAGCGGATATAAAATTAACTCACAGTGTTTGAGGTGTATTTTTACATTTCAAAAAAAAAAAAACATCCATGGACAAAATCAAAACAAGCTAAGGCTCCGTTTACTTTAAAGAAAATATTTTATCTTTGAAAAATATTTTGTAGAAAAATATAATATTTTTTTATGTTTGGCTACAATACTAGATAAATAGTTAAAAAAATATTTTTATTATTTGGTTTGTAATAAATTTTTTCCTAAATTATATAATACTACATAGAAATGGTAATATTATATTTGATTTTTTTTCTCTTTCTATATTTGATAGGTATTTAAGTCTTGGAAAATAACTTCCCGTTCTTAGAATAAGAAGTTATTTTTCCATATTTTTAAGTTATTTTTCATTGACTAGTAACTTATTTTTCTTTGACTTAATTTTTTTGGTAACCCAAACATTAGAAAATAAGGAAAAATATTTTCAAGAAGAATATTTTTCGCAAACAAACGGAGCCTAAGTGTAAGATAAAAATAATCAAAATTCTAATCAATTTCGAATATATTATATTCAACACCTAAATTCATAACACATTTTAAACTTATCGATAAAATGTGTTAAATAGTTGAGTGTAATACTAACTGAAGAGTATAGATAAAAATTACCCAAAAACAAAAACCATCCAAAACTACTAATCATAGAGAAAGAAAATGAATCAACAGTAAAAGGTAAAAAGAGACAATAAAACATAAAGCATGGGTGATGATAGATGTCTCTAAACAAGACATGTACATTAGATCATGGAAGAATAAAATATTATTAATAGGTCCTACGGTATGAAAAGGCCACTATATTATATATAAAAGTAGGTATAGTTATATGTATGTAACTAAAGTACAGTCCAGTAATTTACAATTATTTTCTTTTCTTCCTTTCTTCCTTGTGAAGCCTTTCTTTCCTTCTGAAATTCATCGAGATGATTCTCTTCTTCTCCTGATGTTCACAACAATAAATCCTATATTCTCCCTCTCCTTCCTCCTCTCCTTTGCACTTTTCATTTCTCGTCATCTCCAAAGGCATGTCTCCTTCTTCACCCCCAGTCTCTTCGTTCCTCAACCAAAAACTGTAACACCCAACCATATTAATATTTTTATTAGAAGGTTGTACCTTGACCTACCTAACTTGAGCATTGTTGTGGCTAAGTATTACTTCTATCTTGTCCATTTCTTTCCAACTCAATTTAACTTAACAATATATAAACACACATCTCTAATACATATATCTATTATAAAATAATCATTCCAAAGTTATCCTTTTAAACTATACATAAGTTTTGCATCAGCAGCTATGAAATACAACATGTTCAAATCTATAACATGTCTATTATCAAATTATTCTATAATGCTTTACTCTTGAGATTCTCCACTATATCTGCTTTATTTATTATACACCATACTATCTTCTAGACAGCTAATCACAAAACCCTATTACTCTAGAAAATTTTATAAAAAAAAAAGTGGTGAGTATTTCTAGGAAAAATACTTAATGAATAAAATAGAGTATAAATATGGACTATTTAAAAATAACATCACATTAGAATTTCTGATAACAAGTCCTGGAAGTAAATATTTATAGATTACATTGTTCCCGAGAAAGCTTTACATATTTTAAAATATTTCTAATAAACATGTTTGATAATTACACTTTTGTCATGCTACCAAGATAAATATTTAAAATAACTCTAACATCTGAAGTTAAAATTTAAATTTCAAATATTTGAATAACTATTCAATACTACACTTTTAAGATGTGGAACAAATATGGATATCTATAATATATTCACTCATAGCTTTATATGTTACGAAACTTGTATTTCTCATGAACAATTATAATCTCTTATAAGATTCTCCAAGCTTAATGTAATTTAACAAAGGCTTAAATATTTTATTTCATAAAAGTTTTCCTTATCATTAAACACATCATATTCACTCTCGTACGATCCAGTCGTATTTGCTTCTTGGCATCTTGTTCTTATACTAAAATTCATACTTTGGTGCTCATCATAGTATTTAATCAAATTTTAAGAGATGTTGTCAATTCATCTGGAGCACCACAATATTCAGATGTATTTGCATTAATTTTGAAGCACTACACCATATGCACAAGTAGATATCAGTATGGATAGTACTATCACCACACCAAAGATTATCACAATTATTCATCAATAGTGTGCTGACCTGGCCACCAAAGGTTATGCCAACACATCCCAAAGTAAATGTCACAATAAGACCTTATCATATTCACAGTGCTTACACAAAGCCAAATTACATTTCCGTCAATTTCTTATGAATGCCAAACCTTAGGTGAAATATGCATCAGGCCCCAGATAGTAGTTATACATATACTATAGGAATGGTTTTACATCTACAAGATAAGATGTGTATCCGGCCCTAGGCATCGGCTGTACTCATCTACCAACCCTACCATGTCCCCAACATAAACTTACTATCTCTTAGTGACATATGTACTTGTACTTATCTTTATATCATTCTTTAAAAGTTCTCATATATTCATGTATTATTTTAATTTTCTCATGCCTTTCTTCTCATATCCATTTCCCGTAATATTCTTCAAATGTTACCTTTTGTATATCATCAATGTCATTCTTATTTGAACATTATTATTGTAATTTCCAAGATCATTCTCATGTTTGATGTCATTGGAGCATTTTATATCTTTAGTCTCTATATCGGAGACTTAAATACTTTCCGTATTCGCTTTAAAATTTGGATGTTGTAGCATTATCACTTTAACTTTTCAATTTCTTAAGTTATAAAATCATTTCAAAAAGGATATATATATATATATATATATATATATATATACGTATACATTTACTTAACATTATATCATATTTTCAATCTTATAGGATTCAGTTTCATTCACATTTAGAACATGCTATTTACGTTGGTTTATAACTCATTTACTTATTTTGATACTTTCTCGGTTTGATTTATCATCTAACATAAATTTAGTCTTTATGTCGGAGACTTAGAAGTTTATTAGATGTTATCATGCTTTACAATTTAATAAACTTAAAATCCTTAACCTTATAATATTTTAATTGGTTATGATTTGATATCATTTGCATTTGTTGTTAAGATTTGGTATTAATCCTTCAACTATCCTTTACTTTTCAAAGTGAGGAATGCACACCCACTCTAAATTCACTTAAATAACTCAATTTCATGGTTACATATATATGTAACTAACTCTCACGTATCTTTGGTAAAACAAGTTCCATTTAATCTATTTTGAATCAATTTAAATGACTTAAGTATTTATATGGGTGTTGACATCTTTTAGTTGAGGTTAGGTTGTAAACTTTTGTTTTTAAGTTTAATTTATTGTAGGCACTGGCCACAGAGGTGCCTTCTCAGTACTAAGGCACCTCCAAAGCGTTACTGAGGCGCCTCCTTAGGGCATTGAGGTGCCTTCTCAATACTAAGGTGTCTCCTCAGTATTGAGATGCCTCCTCAGTACTAAGACACCTCCTCAATATACTGAGGCGTCACCTGTTCGACCTGCAGAGGCATTTTGCATCTGAAATAACCAAATTTTAACACATAATCAATATATTATTAACCAAAACATTTCAGAATTTATTTCAATACATGTTTTACTTGTTTTTACACATTTATAGCTTCAATTTGATACATTTTTCATACTTTAATATTCTACTTTTAGAATTCAAATTCAAAAATTCAATTTCAACCAAAAATAATATTTCAAGAAAAAAGTTTGATTCATAAGAATTGCAGAACTTCAAATCAAATTTCAAAGCAAATCTCTGCTCTTTCTTCTTCTTCTTCCTCCTTTTTCTTTCCATGTTTTCTTCTTTCTTTCTTTCTTTTTTTTTTTTTTTTTTATTGTAGCAACTCCCTTCTTCCAAGTTTCAAATAACTCATTCTTAGTCCTCAAACTTCTCACTTCATCCTCTTTAGTCCTTCCTAAACTTTCTTTAATTTAATTCAATCTTGCCTTTTTTTTTTTCAATTTAATCCCTTACTTAAGTTATTCTCTACAAAAATAATTAATAAATATTATTACTTAATCACACAGACTAGTCATCTTGAGGTCACGAATGTTACAATTCTTCATCTTTAATAAGAATTTCATCCTTGAAATTCCATGAATGCTTGCCATGCTATTACTAAGAATCTCTTTACTTTAATGTTTATCCTTCTCTCCTATAATCATTACAACCAAAACTCCATTCTTTAGAATTCATTACATCACTACTCAATTTAACAATTTCTTCATTTAATTATGGTACTAACAACATATATATTTCTTACTCATAGCAATTATTGCTGAATTAACGATTATATCTCAAGATAATCATTTTCTTAATTCATAAACCTTACATCACAATTTTAATAACTTTCAATATTCACTTCTTATGTAAATAAATAAGCAGAATCTCTTATTATTCCATTTCTTCTTTCATCCCTATTATAGGTATCTCTTTGCTCCATGTCTCACTTAACACTATTTTTTACAGTAATTCTTAAGATTAATCATAAATACAATTAACATAAATAAACTTATAATACTATAATGATCTTATCTGCTAAGGAGTCTACCTTACAGAATAACTATATCTTATTTTGCATCAGGAGTAGTTGCTCTTCACTGCTCAATTGCTGCAAACATTTTAGCTTGCTGCTCATTTTCACCAAAATTATCAAACTTTCTCGGCCTATTTTACAAAGTCCTAAACATTCCAACAGCTTTACCTTGACCACCAATAGTTGTTATATTTCAGGGTTCATATGATCCATGTTCGGATCTTTCCTCTTTCATCACTTGAGTACAATTTGGGGCGTAGTGCCCTAATCGGTTACACTAAAAGCATATAACATTATTCCTAGGGCAAATACCTTCATGGTATGTTCTACACCTGTTGCACTCAGATATTATAGTATTTTCTAATTGCACAGGGCGTGCAAATGAATGCTGCTTAGGCAGTGCCATCGACTTTTTTTCTAATATTAGACCACCTTAAGGTTGATTAGTTTCTCCAACTTTATCCTTGCCCTTAAAATATAGGTGGTATCTCAACCTTTTACTTTCTATTCCTTTTCCAAGTTGTTTATAAGATTCGGATTGACTAGCTCTAGCTTTCATGGTTCCCTCTAACTCTTGCTCTAATTTTTCTTGCTCCGTAGCTTTTTCCACCCAACCTCTAAATGTAGTTGTATACAAATTTAATTTACACCTAAAAGTAATATGTAATCCTTCTTTAAATTTTTCACTTTTCATCTCATCTGTAGGATAAATATCCTTTGCATACTTATATAGATCTTCAAATTTATCAACATATTCTCTAACAGTCGTCGATCCTTGTACCAGTCTAATGAATGATGCCACTTTCTCCTTCCTATAATTTTTTGTCATATATTCCTTAATAAACTCTTCTCTAAAAACTTACCAAGTCAGAGCTTCACCAAACAAGTTCTTAACTCTAGTCAACGAGTGATCCGCCTTATCGAACATCAAGCCATATACATTATTCATTTTCTCCTCATCACTTAGTTGCAATGTATTAAAAGCTTTCTTTATAGTCTTTATCCATTTATCAGCTTGACCATAATCCATAACATCGTAAAAATTATACGCCCCACACTTCTTAACATGCTCGAGAATATCTCCTGGCTTCCTATATCTCTTATTCTCATTTAACACTGTAGTTATGGTGCGTGCTAACTCCGTAGCATTTATTTGCACCATTGGCGGTGTTGGAGGATTGGTAACATTCTCTTGCACTGGTAAAGGATTGTCATTTCGTGCTCTCCTAGGTATATTTTTAGGGTTTGGCACAGAGACCTTGATCTTGAACTTTCTCTCTCACTACCTACTCGAGCTCCTTGTGATTACATCTAACTCCTATTGGAGTTCTCTGTCCAATCAACTATACCAATTCTTCTTTTTAAAGCACCTCAACCTCGACATCGGCCTCTACCTCTACCTCAATCCTGATTAGCTATCCTTCCTCCCCTAAGACGTGCCATATCCTGAATTATAAAATCAAAAAAATTCAATGATCGTCACCATCAAAATACAACTCATTTGCTAATATTCACTAAACCTTAGTCACATCGACATTTATAAAAAATATATATATTTATCCTATGCTCATCATCATCGCTTGCTACCATAATTAGTAGTAGCAAAAATTTTCATGCCATTCTTTTGCATATTTAATAAACTAATCATTGATTTAACCTTGGACGAAAGTCTGCTCATTTTGCTTCTGCTGTGCAACTCTAATGCGCTAATTTAATATATAATTGAGCTTAACATTTTTTTCCAACTATACCTTTAGTATCTATATATTAGAACAACTCCAAATAAAGATTTAAATTCCAAAACTTAGTTCCTTATTCCACATATTTACTTATACTACCACCTTCTTACTGTACTTATTTGTTCATACTTACACCTTTATCATAATTTAATAATTCTTCCACTAGCTCACTATCCTTGTTAAAGTTCATTTCATACTGTCAACTTAATACCATTACTTAATTTAGGTTAAATAATAATTTAGAATCTTTATGTCCTTTTAATTCCTTATTCATTCTTCGTCCTCATTTCCATTCATTTTTCAGCGAATTGAATATCTATATTGATTCTCACAAATATATGATTTTAATAGGTTACCTCAACCTCAATTCTTATCATAAATCAGCATATTTCACCACAAAATGTATAAATCACTCATTTACTAACATAGAATTTTAGTAGGCTGGTTAATGTCTATAATACGTTCGACTATATTCAAGTCTTAAATCCTCAATCTTCATTTCGATTCATAATTTTTTATTTTTACAAAGATTATTCGAACTAAATTATTTCCATCAACATCTCAATTTCTACTACCTAGATATTATCCTATATCGCAAAATGATATAAATCCAAATATAACCCCATTAATTTTAAATTTCACACCAACTAAGCATACAATTTCAATAAAACTCACCATCATCTATAAATTTTATCAACCATCTTTATAATTAGGTTACAATTTTTAAATCATCAAATTGTTAAAAAATAATCAATTTCCAAATATTCCTCCTATCTTTTTATATTATATTTTTGCTAATTATCTCTACCAACACCTCGGTCTTTATATAGGATACCATTATATATGAATCTCATACTTGATGTGCACACGGCCTCAATAAAACTCGTCATCAACTATAAGTTCTAAAACACAGTTATAGTCAATTTCCACCTTCTCAAATCAACTAGTCCACTAAGAAATTCAATCATCACTACTCCTTTCATCCCCACTTGCAACTCCAAAATTATCCAAATTCCATCAACCTAGGCTCTAATACCAAAATTGTAACATCCAACCATACCAATACTCATATTAGAAGGTCGTACCTCGGCCTACCTAACTTGAGCATTGTTGTGGCTAAGTATTACTACTATTTTGTCCATTTTTTCCCAACTTAATTTAACTTAACGATATATAAACACATATTTGTGATACATATATATATTATAAAATAATCATTCCAAAGTTATCCATCTAAATTATACATAAGTTTTGCATCAGTAACTACAAAATACAAAATGTTCAAACCTATAACATGTTTATTATCAAATTATTCTACAAAGCTTTACTCTTAAGATTCTCCACTACATTTGCTTCACTTATTATACACCACACTATCTTCTAGACAACTAATCACAGAACCCTATTACTCTGAAAAATTTTATAAAAAAAGTGGTGAGTATTTTTGGGTGAAATACTCAATGAGTGAAATAGAGTACAAATAGGGGACTATTCAAGACTAACATCACATTAGATATCAGTGTAGCTGGTCTTATCGCCACACCGAAGGTTATCATAATTATTCATCAATAGTGTGCTAACCTAGCCACCAAAGGTTGCAGCAGCACATCCCAAAGTAAATGTCATAATAAGACCTTATCATATTCACAGTGCTCACACAGAGTCAAATTACATTTTCATAAATTTCTCATGAATGCCAAACCTTAAGTGAAATATATATTCGACCGCAGGCATCAGTTATATATATACCTTAGGAATAGTCTTACATCTACAGGGTAAGATGTGTATTCGGCCCCAGGCATCTGCTATACTCATCTACTAACTCTGCCATGTCCCCAACATAGACTTACTATCTCTTAGTGCCATATGTGCTTGTGCTCATCGTTATATCATTCTTTAAAAGTTATTGTGTATTTATGTATTATTTTTATTTTCTCATGCATTTCTTCTCACATCCGTTTCCTGTAACATTCTTTAAATGTCACCTTTTGTAAATCATTAATGTCATTCTTATTTGAATATTATTAGTGTAATTTCCAAGATCATTCTCATGTTTGATGTCATTGGAGCATTTTATATCTTTAGTCTCTTTATCGGAGACTTCAATACTTTTCGTATTCGCTTTAAAATTTAGATTTTATGGCATTCTCACTTTAACTGTGCTATTTCTTAAGTTATGAAATCATTTGAAAAAAGGATAAAGTTTGTATATATATATACACATACATATATACGTATACATTTACTTAACATTATAATATTGCATTTTCAATCTTATAGGATTTAGTTCCATTCACATTTTGAACATGCCATTTACGTTGGTTTATGACTCATTTACTTATTTTGATACTTTTTCGGTTTGATTTATCATCTAATATGAATTTAGTCTCTATGTCGGAGACTTGGAAGTTTATTAGATGTTATCATATTTTGCAATTTAATAAACTTAAAATCCTTAACCTTATGATATTTTGATTGGTTAGGATTTGATATCATTTGCGTTTGTTGTTAAGATTTGGGTATTAATCCTTCAACTATCCTTTACTTTTCAAAGTAAGGAATGCACACTAACTCTAAGTTCACTTAAATAACTCAATTTCATGGTTATATATATCTATAACTAACTCTCATGTATCTTTGTTAAAATAGGTTCAATTTAACCCATTTTGGATTAATTTAAGTGACTTAAGTATTTCTATGGGTGTTTACATGTTTCTGGTTGAGGTTAGGTTGTAAAATTTTATGTTTAAGTCCAATTTATCATAGGCACTGACCATATAGGCGCCTCCTCAGTGCACTGAGGCGTCGCCTCAGTATGTCGATCATACATCGCCTATTCGACATGCAGAGGCATTTTGCACCCAAAATAATCAAATTTCAACACATAATCAACAGATTATCACCAATGTTTCAGAATTCATTTCAAACATGTTTTACTTGTTTTTACACCTTTATAGCTTCAATTTGATGCATTTTTAATACTTTAACATTCTACTTTTAGAATTCAAATTCAAAAATTTAACTTCAACTAAAAATAATATTTCAAGAAAAGAATTGATTCATAAGAAGAAGAAATTAGTAGAAATTTCAATCATCAATTTGCAGAATTTCAAACTCAATTTTAAAGCAAATCTCAGCTCCTTCTTCTTCCCACGTTTTCTTCTTTCTTTCTTTCTTTTTTTTTTCTACTGTAGCAACTCCCTTCTTCCAAGTTTCAAACAACTCCTTCTTAGTCCTTAAACTTCTCACTTCATCCTCTTTAGTCATTCCTAATTTTTCTTTAATTTAATTCAATCTTGCATTTTTTTCAATTTAATTCCTTAATTGAGTTATTCTCCACTAAAATAATTAATAAATATTCACTACAACAAATTCACTAAATTGTGACAATGAAAATCGTCACCAATATTAAAAAATTGTCACAACAAATTAATTGTGACTATAAAAAATTGTCACGGAGTTGTCACGTAATACTCCGTTGCAAAAAGTATTTATAAATTGTGTCAATAAAAAGTTGCTACAAATAATATATTTTTTATGACAAAAAATTTATTGTCACAAAAATTACTTTTGTGACAACATGTATTGTAACTAGGGGTGAGCACGGTCCGGTTCGGTTCGGAGAATGCAATTCTCCGGAATTGCTCCATACTATCGGAGATTTAAAAATCAAAGCTCCGGAATTGCTCCAAATTTTCGGTTCGGGACAGTTCGGAGATTAAAAATTTCG
>CATIWO010754449.1:0-11641 GCA_949673435.1 Macaranga tanarius | reverse complement strand
AATACTACTCTTGACAAGTTGAAAGGTGGCTAAAAATTCAATAAATAACTCATAAAAAATAGGTTCATCTATGCTCAGAAAACCACCCCACTTAGAACGATCAATCATACCCAATATAGGTTCACTCAACCCAATTTCGCGCAAATCATTATACATAATTTTAAAAGAAAGGTGAATGGGTAGAGGGTAAAGAGTAGCACACCGTGATTGTTGTTCTGGAGTTGGAAATTGCAAGAGAGAGTATGTGGGTGCATTGAACTCTTATTAATTGGAAGGAAGAGGTAGCCATTTGGATGTTAAAGGTAAACTCATCGGAGGAGGTGGTGGAGCTTCGACCGCTGGCCGGCTATGCTTGGAAGGCTTTTTTGCAAAGGATTTTGACCTACCGATGGAATTTCTTTGTACTGAGATGGAAGAGAATGAATCGGGCAAAGAAAGAGAGAGGGAGAGAGATGGAAATAAGAGAGAGATCGATGGTGAGGGAGAAGAAAGTTAAAAAGAAAAAGAAATAGAGAGGAATCGGGTTTAAGGGGAGAAAAGAATGGAAAATAGAAGAAGAAGGAATAAAGGGGGTGAGTGGTGTATGGGTATATCGGCTAGGGTAGAGTAATATATTTTAAATTACTTTTTTTTTATTGGCTACCAGATTTAGGGACACGAGATGATAGAACCCGTATCCCATATTGTGCTTGGCGCTGCCGAAAGATGAAGAGAATATCGCATAGGAGGCATGACATGATCGAAGTGGTGTTGAAGACCGTGCGAGCTGCTGCCCGAATGTGCTTGAGGTGAAGGACAACACATGGCATGATGCTAGCCATGCACAAAACCATGTGCAGCGCTGCCAAAAGATGAAGAATAAGGCATGGCATGACCGAAAGTGCGCCCAATACCATGCGTGATGCTACTATTGGGCGAGCGAATAGGAGGGCACGATAAGGGTTGAGGCATCCGGTGTCGAGGGGCGTGCCAGGGGTTACCGAGAGTGAGATTCGGGCGAGGAGGAGAACATGGCATGATGCGAGCCATGCATAAAATTATGTGCAGTGCTGTCCTGAGTGTGGAGGTTAGCTTGGCTTACACGGCTTGGGATAAGGTGTGCGACTAGTTGTGGGAAAGTGGTCCGAAGTGACATAGTATGATGAATCTGGTGTTTCAAGCCGTGTGGACTACTGTCCCTATTTATTAAAATTAGTTCGGTGGACACGGCTTGTGTTATTCAGTGCGCCAAGCTGTGCTAAGTCATTTACATTTTAAATAGAATTGACGTACCTGAGCACGGCTTCTATCATTCCATGTAAAAAGCTGTGTCTGACTCGGAGATGATATTTTTGAACTTGTGCAGGTCCTTTCTTTTTGCCGATGATGCACCTAAGTGAGAAAATGGAAAATAAGAAAAATAAAAGGGAAAAATATAAAATAACAAATGAGAGAAAAAGAAAAAGAAAATGAAAGAAAAGCAGATTGGGTTGCCCCCTATTAGTGCTTGTTTAAAGTCACTAGCTTGACATCCTCCTTATTAGATCAAATGGCATTGATAAGTGCACATGAGGCACTTGCTGGAATATCCTCAGTGTTGAAGTAAAGTTTGAGTCTTTGTCAATTGACCTTAAATACACTAGTTTCCTTGCTCCAAACCTCTATAGCTCCATGAGGGAATACTTGCTTGACCAAGAAAGGGCCTGACCATCTGGATTTTAATTTTCCAGGGAAAAGCTTTAATCTAGAGTTAAACAAGAGCACTTAGTCCCCTTTTTTAAACTCCTTTTTCATAATATGTTTGTCATGCCATTTTTTAGTTCTTTCCTTGTAAATCTTGGCATTCTTATAAGAGTTGAGTCTGAATTCTTCCAGTTCAATCAGTTGTAGTAACTTCTTTTCACCAGCCTTTAGCAAATCGAAATTGAGGAATTTGGTAGCCCATAATGCCTTATGCTCTAATTCCATAGGTAGATGGCATGATTTCCTATAGAGCAATCTAAATAGAGAGGCACAAATGGGAGTTTTGTAGGCAGTCCGATATGCCCAGAGAGCATCATCAAGTTTAGAGGACCAATCCTTTCGAGAGGCGTTCACAGTCTTCTCAAGTATGGTTTTGATTGCCCTATTTGAGATCTCTACTTGACCACTAGTTTATGGGTGGTAGGGGGTTGCAACCTTATGCGTGACACTATATTTCTTCATTAAAATCATGAACTAGTGATTATAAAAGTGTGAACCACCATCACTAATGATTGCCCTTGGTGTCCCAAACCTTTAAAATACATTCTTATGAAGGAATTTCATCATAACGTTAGCACCATTGGTAGGAGATGCTATTGCCTCTACCCATTTGGAGACGTAATCCACTCCTACCAAAATGTACTTATTCTATAAGAACCTGGGAATGGTCCCATAAAATCTAATCCCCACACGTCGAAGACCTCAACTTCTAAAATGCCATTTAATGTCATCTCATTATGTCTGCCTATGTTGCCAGTTCTCTAACATGGATCACGCCTTAGCACAAAGTCCTTAGCATCCAGGAATAGAGTTGGCCAATAAAATCCACATTGAAGTACCTTTGCTGCCGTTTTGGTGGAATTAAAATATCCACCATACTCAAGGGAATGACAATGCAATAGTACATCTTGGACCTCATCTTTAGGTAAGCATCTTTGAATCAACCCATCTCCGTACCTCTTATAGAGAAGAGGTTCCTCCCAATAATAGTACTTGACATTAGAAAAGAATTTCTTCTTTTGTTGGTAGGAGAGATTAGGAGGTAGGACACCACAAACTAAATACTTTACAAAGTCTACATACCAAGGTGTCGAGCTATTAATTTGCAAGAGGTGTTCACCTTTAAAGTAGTCATCAATTGGCAACTCATTCTCCCATTTTGGCAACTCTAATCTGGAGAGGTGATCGGCTACTACATTTTCTGCCCCAGCTTTATCTCGAATTTTTAAATCAAATTCTTAAAGGAGGAGGATCCACCTAATGAGGCATGGCTTTGCATCCTTTTTGGAGAGAAGGTACCTCAAAGCAGCATAGTTAGTAAAGACAATCACCTTGCTACCTGTCAAGTAAGAATGAAATTTGTCAATTGCAAAAACCACAACTAAGAGCTCTCTTTCAGTCGTAGCATAATTTAATTGGGTCGCATCAAGTGTATGGCTAGCATAATAAATAGCATAAGCATGTTTATCTCTTTGCTGCCCTAAAACAGCTCCCACAGCGTGGTCACTTGTGTCACACATGATTTCAAAGGGGAGGCTCCAATTGGGAGGTTACAAAATTAGTGTAGAGATTAAGGCTGCTTTTATCCTACAAAAAGCATCCAGACATTCTTTATCAAATACAAACTGAACATCTTTAGATAGAAGTTCAGTAAAGGGTTTAGCTATTTTAGAAAAATTCTTGATAAATCTCCTATAAAACCCGGCATGTCCTAAAAAGCTGTGAATTCCCTTCACACTTGTAGGTGGTGGAAGCCTCTCTATCACATCAACTTTGGCTTTATCAACCTCTATGCCTTTGTCAGACACTAGGTGACCTAAAATAACTTCATTCATGACCATAAAATGGCACTTCTCCCCGTTTAAAACTAGGTTAGCCTCTTCACATCTCTGTAAAACTTTGGATAAATTATTTAAACAATCATCAAAAGATGAACCATAAATAGAAAAATCATCCATGAATACTTCCATAATGTTTTCTACGAACTCAAAAAAAATTGCCATCATACACCTTTGAAAGGTGGTCGGGGCATTGCACAACCCGAAGGGCATGCGCCTATAAGTATAAGTTCTATAGGGATAAGTGAAAGTAGTTTTCTCTTGGTCCTTTGGGTGAATTGGGATTTAAAAGAATCCCGAGTACCCATCCAAATAACAGAAGAATGAATATTGAGCTAACCTTTCTAACAGTTGGTCAATGAAAGGGAGAGGAAAATGGTCTTTTCTTGTAGCCTTGTTCAATTTCCTATAGTCTATGCACATCCTCCAACCTGTGATAGTTCTAGTAGGGATAAGTTCATTGTTCTCATTTTTTACCATTGTCATGCCACCTTTTTTAGGAACTACACTGAATTGGGCTAACCCAATTGCTATCCGAAATCAGATAGATAATTCCAGCATCAAGCAATTTCATGATTTCTTTCTTAACCACTTCTTTTATGTTAGGATTTAGTCTACGTTGATGTTCAATAGAAGGGTTACATCCTTCCTCTAAATGAATCCTATGCATGCAAAAAGATGGGCTAATCCCTTTTAAATAATCAATAGTATACCCTATTATCATCCTATGGTCTCTAACTCTCCTAATCAACTTATCCACTTATTCATCATTTAAATATGCATTAACAATAATGGGATAAGTAGAGTTGGGGCTTAGAAAAATATACCTTAAGTCGGGAGGGAGTTGTTTCAACTCAACCTTTGGTGCATCTTCCTCACTCAAGGCATAAATGGGATGTAAATCATAAGATAAGGGTTCATACCTTCTACATTGATGAGTGGTGAGCACATGGGTAGCATTTATAGTGTTAGTATAAGCTACTAACTCAAGGTTGTCTTCATCGGGTTCCACTGGTCGAACCAAACATGCTTCTAAAGGGTCTTTGGGGTGTTGTTATTGGAAGACGTTCTCAACACATCGTTGAAATGTATCTACTTGGAAACAGGTTATTACCATGGAAGGTTCCTTTATCATCTCAAACACATTGAACTCTACTGTTTCCTCCCCAATTTCAAGCTTGATCTTACCTCTCTTTACATCAATGATCGCTCCGGCTGTTGCTAAGAAAGGGCGTCCCAAAATTATGGGGATTTGGGAATCTTCCTCTATTTCTAAGATCACAATATCACAAGGCACATAGAGCTCTCCAACCTTGATTGGTATATCTTCCAAAATTCCTTCGGGATAGACTATGGACCTGTCAGTGAGTTATAAAGAAATATTAGTAGGTGTAGGTTCTCCTATATTTAATTTCCTGCATAAAGATAAAGGCATTATAGTAACACTTGCTCCAAGATCACAAAGAGCTCTACTAATGGAAAATTTACCAACAACACAAGGTATAGTTATACTCCCTAAATCTTTAAGCTTCTGGGGAAGCTTATTTCTGATTACTGCACTGCATTCCTTATTCATGTGTATGGTTGCATGATCATCCTAATTCCTTTTATTTGATACGATGTCCTTTAGAAATTTTGCATTTTTTTGCATTTGGGCGACTGCCTTCAAGGAGGGAATGGTGATGTCTAATTACTTGAACACTTTTAGAACCTTCTGAAATTGTATGTCGAGTGCAGTATTACCCATCTGTTGAGGGAAAGGTAGGCAAGGTCTCATTATCTGCTTAACTTTAGGAATAAAAATTACCTTGTTGACATTCCATAGTAGAATGTCCTCCTCCACACACTTTGCAAGAGAACACATGCGATGGATTTCCTGCAAAACCAAGTTTTTCAAGCTTTTTTGTGAGAGAGTCCAATTTTGCATTTACCAAACTCAGGCTGTCTACTTTATATGTGCCTGCCACCTTCTTTGGTTGATTTCTCTCTCCATGTCATTGATAATTATTTGACGCCATCTTCTCTAGGAGTGCAAAAGCATCATCCGGTGTTTTACTCATGAAGGAGCCTTTTGCGGTAGCATCGATGGTAATTTGCAAGGATTCAGATAATCCTTGGTAGAAAGTTTGCATAAGAAGCCACTCTAGAATGCCATGGTGAGGGCAATGTCTCTGTAAGTCTTTAAACCTCTCCCACGCTTCATAAAGAGACTCTCCAGGCTGTTGTCTGAATCCGGTGAGGTCTTGGCGATATTATGCAGTCTTTCCAGGCAAGTAATATTTAGTCAAAAATGCCTTAGAAAGGGTGTCCCATGAAGTGATGGAGTTCGGTGCTAGAGAGCTAAGCCACAGCTTAGCCTTATCCCTTAATGAAAATGGAAACAGCCGGATAGCATCTGAACTCACTCCATTCATCCTAAATATGTCGCATATATCGAGGAAAGAGGATAGGTGAGCATTTGGGTCTTCGGTTGGTAGCCCTCCAAATTGATATTGTGAGACCATTTGAATATAAGCAGGTTTGATCTCGAAGTTGTTAGCTTCTACAGTCAGTTTCACAATACAATTCCGGCCTCCTGTGGGACTTGGTACACCACATTCTTCCAAAGCTCTTACTTGAGCTCGTTATGCCACTAAATCAGCCATCCTCTTGTCTTATTCTTTCTTCTCTTTTCTGTTATTTTTGCACGATTTGTCGATTTCCGGGTTTACTTTCTCCAATTCAAGGCGTTGTGATCTTGTTTGCATAAACTAAAACTAAGTACTTGAAAAGAAAAAGTAAAAGTAATTAAATAAAATTCAAAATAAAATGCTAGTCGAGTAGAAATAAAAAAATGTGCTAATATTGGTATTGCCGATCTCCCCGGCAACGGCACCAAAAATTTATTGGGCAAATTCCACAAGTGCACGGTTCACTACAAGTAGTATAGATTTCAAATATGAGTATCATTCCCACGAAGAGATTGATACCAAGCACTAGCCTTAATTTTATTTCCACAAGCTAACAGAATAATAATTGATGAAATGAAATGACAAATTAACAATTAAAAATAAACATCTTAGATCTGAAATATTAAAATTAAAATTCAATAATTAAAAACTAGAGCTCGGATTTGCTCCACTAGCTATTACTCGAATTACAGGATCAATTTCCAATTCAATTTATTAACTCAGTCAAGGGTAAATTACTCAAATTACTCAAAGTCTCTTTCGAGATCATTCAAGAATACCATAGCTAAATACCGCCTATTTTCATAGTCAAGTCAATTAACTAAGATTCATTAAGTTCTTTAGTAATTTAATACTCCCCGAAGGATTCGTCTACTTTCGTGATCGAGGTTCTTAAGTTTTACAAGTCTATGAGTTGATAAATCATGCAACTTTAGTTGTCTCTAATCTACCCAAAACAATACATTCAATCAGGCCTAAAATCAAACACAAGATAATTAAGAACAACTTATAAAATTGACTGAAAATTAATTTATTGAAAGAAAATCAATATCCAAATAAGTAATAGACTAGTTTCACAAATCCAAACCCTAAAGGAGTTTAGCCACGCATAGTTGTAGTGATGAACAAAAAGATAAAATTAACTTCCTTCTTCCATAAGAACTAAATTGTATCTCTAAGAAATTGAGTAGAAGTGAAAAGAGTAAAAATTGAAAGGAGTCTGATGCCCCAAAAATCATCCTCTCCCCTCCTTATATAAGCCAAGTCTTTCTGAAAATCTATTCGCACTTGGTTTCTTAAAAAGGAAGCTTTTTCGGCTCGACGTGGCTTCCTTCATGTCGTGCCGAATGTTGTGTCGCGTCCTTCAGTATACGGCATGGCTTCCTTCTAGCCGTGGCACAAGTTGTGTCGTAACTCATTAATGTCCAGATGAGCACACGGCTTCCAGCATGCTACGATACAAGCCGTGTCAAGTCTGGTTTGTGTCCAGAAGGGCACACGACTTCCAGCATGCCATGACACATCTCACGTTGCGCCATTCCTTAGCCTTCTTGGAATTTTCTTCCAGATTTTACCTACAAAAAAGGTGAAATAATTACTAAAAACTCTTAAACTGATAAAATTTACTAAAAAGATAATAAAATCATAAATAAAACATTAAATGAAAATAAATCCTAATTAAATCTTATTTCTATCCAAACATAATTAATTAATTATTCAAAATTCATTAAAATTCAACTCCAGAATATATAATAAATTGCACTCAACAAATATGAAGAGCAGTATTAAATGGCGGTGCTAGGATCCACTTTATAAGCCCATGAGAATGGTGGCTTAGCTTTTCGGAAACTCCATGACTTCAATTTGGCTATAGTGGCCAAACAAGTGTGAAGGTTGTTATCTCGCCCTCAGACTCTTACTTCTCGGACTCTAAAAGCTAAGTACTTTCTTAATCATTCTTTTTTCGAAGTAAAATTGGGACAGAATCCAAGTTTCACTTGGCACAGTATCTTTGCTAGTCAAATTTGCTTCGACATAAGGCAAGAATCCGTGTAGGTAAGGGTGATTCTGTTAAAGTTTAGGGCTCTCCATGGTTGCTAAACTCTGATAATCCTTCTATTGAGACTCATCCACCCCTAGACTTGTGTAATGTTACTGTGTCTTCTCTCAAACAGACTGATGGTACGGGGTGGGATATGAATTTTCTCAGAGACTTATTTATTGATCAAGATGTCCATAGTATCTTAGTTGTCCCTCTCACAACTGATCAGGTCGAGGATAACTGGTATTGGTATATTGAGAACTCTGGGGAATAAACTGTTAAGAGTGGATACCAGTTGCTTAGGCAAAGTGTTAATATGTCTGACTCCCATTCCGTCTTTAATTGGAAGAGTTGCTGGTGCCTGCATGTCCATCCAAAAGTTAAAAATTTCCTGTAGAGGACTCTATCAGACTGTCTGCTAACTCGTCAAGCTTTGAAAGGGAGATGTATTGAGATAGAGAAGGTGTGTCCTATGTGCTGCTCTAATGTTGAGTCTGTCTATCATATTATGGTTAGCTGTCAATTTGCTAAACATATTTAGGTCAGGTCTGCTGTTGGGGACTTATCCAGGTGTACTTCTAATTTGCGAGAGTGGTGGATGTTTCTCCTAACCAGACTAACAGGGGATGATCTTAGCTTAGTGGCTATAATTTTATGGTTTGTTTGGCGTAACAGAAATGACAAGGTATGGAACGAGAAATCTCGACCAGCTAGAGTTCTACTTTCTAATACTTATAAACTTAATGAGCAGTGGTTGGAGGTTAATGTTAAACAGAATTCCTATACCCAGAGTTCAGATGTTAGTCATCAGTCCAAATGGAGTCATCCGCCTTTAGTATTTTTGAAGTGTAACGTGGATGCTAGTGTTTTATCTGAGCAGCCTCGGATTGGGATTGGTGGTCTTGTTCGCGATTCATTTGGTGTCTTCAAGATGGCTTTTCATGCGACAAAGCAGGGAGCTTTTAAGCCTTTCATGGCAGAAGCATTAGCTCTACGAGAATCATTACGCTAGTTGGTCTCTAAAGATATGGCTCATGTCATTGTTGAGTCTGACTGTCAACTACTGGTTTCGGCAGTCGCTTCACGGTGCCTCATTCTTCTCCAGTTGGACTAGTAATTCAGGATTGTAAACTTTTGTTATCACAACTATTTGATAGTGAGTTGGTTTTTGTTAGATGACCAACAAATGTTGTTGCACATTCCCTTGTTAGAGTAGCAGCTTCTATGACTGATCAAGGGGAATGGAATATCTCCTATTCCCTTTTCATTGCTGATGCATTGCAATCTGATTTGAATTAATCTTAATATCTTTCCTAAAAAAAAAAAATTGTGGATCACAAGTATAAACCATTCAGATTTTGCAACATGTGAGTTGATCTTTTACTCTTTCATAACTACTGTTGCCGTGTAGAGTAAGGATTTTAATCATGGGTCCTGCCAATTTTAAAATGCTAAATAAAGATTTGTGTTCGCTTACTACGCAAGAATTTTTTTCAAAAAAATGTTTATTGAAGAGAAGAGGGCTTGTCGTAGTAATTTGATGAAATATATAGTTGAATCTTCAAAACCAATTTTTAAATGGAAAAGGTTAGAATCAATTGGTTATCTATGAGGAATGAAAATTATGATGAAAGAATAAAAAAAAAAAGTAATTTTTATATAATATTTTCTTTTTCATAAATACAATTTAAATTTCTTTAAAATGTATTTTTTATTAAGGTGAAACTAACATTTCTTTCTAAACACAATTTTTAAAAATTGTTATGGAATCGTCTTGTTTAAATTGACAATTAATTTCAACAAAATTATACTACAGAAGAAAATTATTTTTATTTTCTTTCTACTATTAACACAAAATAACACTAGAGTTATCTTTAACTAAAAAAAGAATAAAATTTGAATATTCAAAACTAATTAATTTCTAATTTTATTATTAACCATCTAAAAAAAAATATTTTTTTCTTATTATATTAAATTGTAATTAAAACTATATCCTATATCTAATAATTTTAAAAATAATTTATTTCAACTGCAAATTCAAATCTTGAAATTTTTTATACTTAAATGTGAATTTTCTATATAACTTCTTAATGAATTTGATATTTATTAATAAAATAAATTTATTAAAATTACAAATAATTTCATTAATTTTATAATATACTATATAATGTAAAAATATAAAACTAATTTTTATATATTTAACCACAAACTATTTTATAACTATAAATATACAATGTTGTAGAGAAAGTTTAATTCGTATGTTAAATTTTTAATTAAAAATTATAACTGTTTATTTGGATTGTTTAGTTTTCAAAAGTTGGTCAATTGTCATGTCATTGTTGTTATTGGGAAACAGACAGAACAAAACATCACTACTTTAATCAGGTATCATTTAATTAATTCTGTAGAATCAATACATGAAAACTACATATCTTGAAAACTACAATTATGCAAAATGAACATTATAATTAGAAAAAAGAAAAGTATTTTCGGCTCCTATATTCTTAATTTTTTTTTGATATTACACCGTTGTTCCTTTTTTTTTTTTAGCACATTACACCACTGCACGGTACATTGAACCTTTATTAGATGTAAGGAAATAATGGTAGTTAAAAAATATTCAATTTAGTTCCTATAAGTTTAAATTTTTTATTTAATCCCTATAATCATATTTTAACAATTAAATTCTTACGATTACTAAAATAACTTAACTAAATTTATTAAAAAATTTAAAAATTGTACATATTTTAAACATTTTTTCATCTAATTGAAACATAGATCATTTATTTTTAATAAGTTATAATATTAGAAATATATATAATTTTTAAAAACTATAAAAATACTTATTAAATATTTAAACAATTAAATTATATGAATGAGAAAATAATACATGGTAAATTTTTAACTATTAAAGAAGACTTATAAGCTATTTAGTAAATGAAATATAATCACCTATATAAAATTTATCATATTTATCTAAATATATTTATAATTGTTGCCTAGAAGTTTGTTATATAATTTAGGGATAAATGCATAGATGGTGTCTAAACTTTTTCACTTTTTCTATTTTGGTATTTGAATAATTTTTTTTTCAATCAAGTATCTGAATCTACTAAAAATTTCTAAAATAATGTCTCTAGCAGGTTTTTATAGGTTAAAGTGCATATATATCCTATTTTAAGCAGTAAATAGACTTAAATACTCTTCTTTTATATTAAACTTTATTTTCTTTTTTATTCTAATAATTTTGTTTATCAAACTAAACAAGAAAAATTAAATATTATTTTTATTTTTATTTTTTAATTTTTTAATTTATTAATTATAGTGGTTGAATTTAATTTTTTATTCATGATTTTAGTCATTCTAAAATTTTATTCACTAATAAAATTATTTTATTTTAATTATAATAAATAAAATTTTATTTATATTTTATTTCAGTTAAATTATATTTTTTCTTTTCACTCTTTCAAATTTAATATTTATATTTTATTTTATTTTTATACAATAATATTTCAATTTTTTTATTTTACTTCATTTTAATAATATTCAGTATATTTTTTCGAATGTAATATATATGAGTGAAAATAATT
>CATIWO010754307.1:0-11543 GCA_949673435.1 Macaranga tanarius | reverse complement strand
ATTTTGGCCATTTCACCACCATAACAGAAGAAGTTTTATACAGAAAAGAAAGAGAAGAAGAGAGACTAATTAATCATAATTTTTTCTCAACCTGACATTAATTGGGTGAAATGATATTTCCAAATTCAAACCTTAATAGTTTTTTTTTTGAACATAACATAATAATATTCATTGATTCAAAAGCTCACAAGCATACAGGGTACAGAAACTCAGCCATGTTAGCTGAGGGATAAACCACCCAGTGGAGGAAATACATACAAGATTAGCAACCCAGCCCTTAAACTGAAAAACAGCCGTATGCACTGCCCTAGATTGCATTAGAACCACACTTACTATTCAGGATGCATCGTCTCCTGCAAGAACTGAGGACAACAATCTAGAACACCAGTGTTTCATGTGCAATGCTTGCAATTAATACCATGGCTGCGAAATTGGCCTGATGCTTGTAGCTAACATCACAGAGAATTTTAGAACACCTGAAAGAGGAACTGTATAGTTGAACACAAAAATTGAATTGAAATGATTGATTAAGAAAGCAAATGACGAAAGAAGCAGTTATCAATAATGTGATTTTTGTAATTGCCTTGATATTTATCAGCCTTAAAATATACGACCAAAAGTATATCCTTCAAGAACTAATTAAAAATTTATGGAATTAATAGGGCATAACACAAGTAAAATTTTGCTTGGCAATAATGCATCACTCCGCTAGATGAGTTAAAAATTAAAATATGCTCCTTAATACCCAAATAACGCAACTAAGAAAGTTTCATAAATATATATATTTTCATTTATTTATAGCTGATAAAATTATCTTCACCGTACAAAAAATTTATAATTGCTACAAAGCAAAACTATAATTTCATTTAGTTTACAAATATTTGAAGAGATTTTTCTTTTGAGAGGAACAATATGTGCGAGACTGATTTTCGTTGCACTAAATAACTTAAATTAGCCCATCAAAGAATTTTTTTTTTTTTTTTACCAAAATTGGTGATATTTCATTACACCAAAAAAAAAGTTACAAATTTCAGTATAATAAATATTGAAAAACTCAAACATAAATAAATGATATTTCTCCCTAAAAATATATACAAATAAAATATAAGGGAAACTACTAGATATATCATTCCGGAGATACAATAAAGAAAGCCTTTTTAGTCTGAAACATCAAACTGATGCGAGGAATGAGACGATCGGAGCAAAGTCTGACTATTTTCTTCAAAGTATCCACCATTCTGACTTTGCAACCAACATAATCTACCAACCACCAGCTTCATTGGACAGATCAGAAGACTAAATAATATACTAAGACTTAAACAATTAACAAAAAAAATTATTTAAAGAGATAAACTTTCGTAAACATGAGACTAATATCAAATATAGCTAAAATATTAGATCTAAAAGTAAAAAAAATAAAAGTATTTGGGTGGTTAATCAGATCTGAAAATAAGAAGAAACGGAAGAAGCTGATGAGGGAAGAGGGAAGAAAGAGAAGAAGAAAAAGAGAGATGCCATCAAAGAATTAGAGATGATGTGATTGATAGTTTCACATAAAAGTTTGGAATTCCATCAATATTGGTGAAAATGATAAAGGAATAGCCGTCTCCTATTATGTAATTTCATTGAGCCTCTGTTGAATAAACAAAAATTAAAATTAAAATTAGAATATCTAACATGTGAGATATAGTTTATTATTCTACAATTTATTTCCTTAATTAGATTTTTCCCTAAATAAATAATCATAAGAAAGGAATATTTTATTTTTGAAAGTAGTTAAATTTAAATATAAATCAAATTAATTTTTATATCACAAAATAATTAAAAAGTTATTTAAATCAATTATATAAAAAAAAAGTGCATTAAACGATATTATAAATTTTGATTAAACTAAAGAGGTGAAATTATACGTTTATATTTACACATATTAACTTTGATATCATTTCAAATTCGGATTTTTTTCTCTTTCATTCTGCAGAAAAAAAAAAAAAAAAGGCAAATTCATGTTGTTGATCCATATCAATGATACATAACAAAATTCAATGTTCTCTATAAATAGTCAAAATGACAATAGGCATTGCCATTTATTGTAGAGAAAAAAAATTGAACCTCCGTCTCTTTTGATTTTTTCCTGAGAATTAAAATAAATTTTTGAAAATTTTGACTTTTATCCAACCTAAATTAATACCCATTTATGAGAGTGCCCATTCTATATAATGTTAGGATTTTAGCTGCATATTTAATGTATCTATGCACATTGCATTAATAATGGACGGTGATCACCCGGGCTAAAGAATCCGGGTGGTAAGGCAGTACCTATGCTGCCCATCAGTGGAACCCCACTGATGCATTTATATATATATATATATATATAGTTGTAATAGTTTATTTGTTATATTTGTTGTTGTAGATTTAAATCCTAGGGACTACAAGTCTTGCACTGTATGTACTTGCCTCTGCCCTAGGTAGTTATAGTTGTTGATAGCAGTTATAGTTGTAATAAGTTGTACCCCAAGTCGTCCCCAAGACGACCAAACTCAAAAAAATAATAATAATTGTTTATACCCAAATATAAACTTTTGGCCCATTGTTAAATTGAGGCCCAAGTGAAGCCCAATAATGAAGCCTAGCCCATTTAATGTTACTTGGAGAAGGGAAATTGAGGAGCTGAAGAAAGAAGCTTCTGAAGGTAATTAAAGAGAGCAGGTAGCTGGAGGAAATTCAATGCTGGAGGAAATTCAATGCTTGAGGAAATTCAATAAGAAGGTTACAGGAAGGCTAGGGGAATTAAAAAGCTAAAGAGCACGTAGATACTAGAAGATACTGGAGAAGTCAATAATTGAAGACTTGGTGAAGAAGGAAGAAAATTCCAAAATGAAGAGCTGAAGAATAGCCAAAGAAAATGCAAGGGATGCAAGCAAAAGTTAATGGAGGTAATTAGTGCCACATTGAAGGAACTCAACTTCTGTAGTAAGCAAGCTGGAAAATTAAAGAGACTTAGCTTTTGCACCAAGTAACTGGATTATAAAAGGAGGCAGCAGCATCAGTTGCCAGAGAACCAATAAAAAAAAACCAACAATCAACAACAAATCAATCCAATCAATTAGCAAATAGCCATTTCTTTTAGCAATTTTATGCTTTCAACAGCTTTTGTATTCACTGTCAATTCAATACAATTTCAATTTTCTCAAGCTTATTGTTATTATCTCCAATATATTTATAATTTCCTCAAGCTTATTTTCATTTCCTCTAGCATTTTCCTTAGCTCATTTATCATTTGCTCTAGCAATTTATCATTTTCTCTAGTAAATTATCATTACCTCCAACAATCAATTTACCATTTATAATCAAATATCATCTTTTACATCCTTTGAACTCAAACAAATTATGGTAAAGGCGTTTGAGAATCCACACTCATTTGAAAGAAGTTAGTAATTATCAAATCACACCAACAAGCTTTTGGCACGCTCGGTGGGGCACAAACATCCAGTTTGCTAAAAATTTGTACAAACAAATTTATAGAACTTAATTGCATAATTCTTCAAAGAATAGTTCAATGTAATCCAAATTTTTTTTAAAAAAAAAGTCTAAATGGGACCAAGAAAATATAAAATTCAAATATAAACGCCAGAATAAAGGGAATAGGGGTGTGAACGAGCCGAGCCGAGCCGAGTCGAGCTTTGGCTAGTTCAGGCTTGGTCCATTTATAAACGAGTCGAGCTCGAGCCGAACTCATTAGGCCGCTAAGTGTTCGCGAACTGTTCACGAGCTTAAACGAGCCTAAACAAGTTAAAAAATTTTCTAAAAATACAATGTATAAATTTAAATTATTCATTAAAATAATTTAAAATAATTTATTTACTAAATAATTTATTATAAAATTATGATTTTTTATAATAATATATTTTTAAAATATTTAAATGAATAAAAATTTATATATTGTATATTTAAAATTAAATTATTAATATATTAAAATTGTGAACCGGTTCGCGAGCCCTTATTCGAGCTTATTTACGAGATTTCACGAGCCGAACTTTGCATAGTTTGAGCTCGGCTCGTTTATTAAACGAGCTTCAATATTCGAGCTCGAACGAACTTTTAATAAGTCGAGCTCCAAGCTGCTGGCGAGCGGCTCTGTTCGTTTACACGATACCTTAGGTAGAGATAGGAATGGGTTAGGGGCTATTTATTTATTTATTTATTATAATAATAAATGTGTATGACAGTGCTCAAGAGATTTTGCATGGCCACAGATAAAACAGGGGAGCAGCATTCATGAGTACCCACCACTACCACCACCACCATCATCATCCCTCTCTACATTGCCTATAAATACAATCATGCAGAAACCCCCCCAACTGTTTTAATGGCCCTATTCCATTTTCACCTTCACCCAAATAAAAACACTCTTTTTTTTTTTTTATTAAACAAAAACAAAACACCATTAAAATAAAATTTACTATAATACATTTATTATGTGTAAACTTATTTAGTGCTTGTGCTATTATTGATCAAGTCAAGTGTATAATTTCATAAAGATTAAGGTTTTTAAAATGTAAAATGTTAGGGATTAAAATGTAGTTAAATTTTACACACTAAAATTACAAATTTTTAAACAATATGATGAATTAAAACAAGTAAATCTCATGTGTTCAATAATTAATTCAAAAAATTATATATATATATATATAGTAAAATTCTCGAGTGTAATTAAATATAATATACAATATAAACTAAAAATATAATATATATTTTTATAAATTTAATATGAAATAAATTGGAATTAGATAAGTATTTTTGTCAATGGAGAGGGGGAGATGATTACATCACCCTTAGTAGAGAGCCAAAGAAGTTGACCCATGGGATGTGATTGGACTGCATGATGTTATACACGTGAAAGCCTTAGAATTTTTTTCTCCTCAATTCTAAAATTTTACAACAATTTTTTTTTTTTTAAAAAAAATAACCCTTTTGCATCTAATTAAAAAAAAAAAAAACCCTTTAATCCTTCATTTTACATCATGGGTGAAATTATGTAATCTTATTGGCAGAAATTCTTTTACCTTACTTGACCCACAAAAAAAGATGAAGATTTTGGTGGGTTTTTATTTTTTTATTTTATTATAATATATATTGTAATAATGGGCCATGAAGATACATGACCTCATCAACATCCATTGCAATAGAAGACCCTTTTAAGTTCTTTTCTTTCTTAGGTCATTTTTAATCATATCAAATAATATCAATCCCCTGCATGGCTAATGATGAGATTTTTTGCATTATTATTATTGTTGTTTTTGCAAAGCAAAGTGTGCATTGAACCTCCCTACACGTGAGCATAGAGCTTTGGGGTTTGATAATTTCCCACTTAGAGTTGGGGTTTTTTTTGGACCACACGTGTTGTTTACAATCCATTGAAACTCAACTTGATTGCAAAATTGATTTAGATTTAGATTCAAGTTTCTCTCTAAAAGTTTAGTAGTTGCAACTTAATTTCAATACCTCATAGTTGTAAGTTTTTGGAAGTGTTTATATAACATGAGATTTATAAGAGTTAGTTAGCTAAGCACTGGTCTCATTCTTTTTTTTTTTTTAAAAAAAATTGCATGATTTGAAACAAAAATATTTAATAGTTTTAAATTTAGTTGTTTTAAACATTATTGATTATTTGTTGAAACTTGAATGAACCCTAACTTTAGAACAGACACATGAATTCAAACATTTCTGCAGTTGAAACATTAATCCCATGAAAGTGGATTGCCTTAATAGAACAGTGTGTTGGTAGAATCTTAATTTGTCACTTTCATTATCACGAGCTTGTCTGGCCTATAGGCCCTCTTTGCCCATTTACAATTTGAAGCCCACAAACTTATATTTATATCATTTAGTGACAAGTTTTATGGGCCTAAATTGAAGATTATTTTTGATGAAGGCAAATTATTTTGCATCCCAGGTACCCCTCTTGTAGGGCTGGCACCGTTTAAATGATATGACATGAAATTAAACAAATTTAGATTTAATATAAATGAATTTGAATTTTAAATTTAGATTTAATATAAATGAGTTTGAATTATAAATGAGTTAATCCATTTAAACATGAATTAACTTTAGTGTGTTTATATATATAATCTAATTTTATTTAACAAATATTGAATTAGTATATATATATATATATTACTAATTCAATATTTCTTAAATAAAATAAAAATTTATGTATTTATAATATAGTTATATATCTTTGTTGTAATCTAGTATTATCAATTGTATTAATAGAATTACATAGTTTTCATATATACTAATATTATTATAAATAAAATTCATAGTGTAAATGAACATTCATATTAAGTATTGTTACTAATTAGAGGTAATTTAAATACTAAGTAAATAATATTAAATATATAAATATAATGAAAATATTAAAATTACATAATTTAATGTCAATTAATATTAAAATTAAAAAATTATATAAATTTGGTGTAAATTATTATTGATAATTTAATATCATCGAAATTAGGTCATTTTGATATAAATAATTAGATTTAAATTATATTTACTATATAATGCTTAAAAAATTCAAATTGTTAAATATAATGAGAATTACATATTTATAATAAAATTATATAATGTTAATTAAATTAATATTAATATTAAATAAATATAATATTAACTTAAATTATTAATAAATATTAATTAAATTATTTATAAATACAAATAATTTAAAATATTAATTATTATTTAAGATTTCAATTGTAAACATTAGTAGGGGTGAGCAAATGTCAGTTCGGTTTAAAAATGCCTAAAACTGAACTGAACCGAACCTATACCGGTTCGATTTTAAAAAGTCTAAAACTGAATTGAACTGAATCAAATTTTTTCGGTTCGGTTATTTTTTTTTTTTTGACTTTTTTTCACCTTTTTTATTTTAAAATTATTTTATTTATGTAATTTTACAATATTCTAATAAGATTTATAAGATATATTAATGTTAATTTTTTATATTTATTTTATTTTTTAATTTTTTAAAAATCAAATAAATCGTTCTCTAAAATATATTTAAATATTTTTTGTTAGGATTTTTTTAGTAGTAAATAATTTTATTAAGATTTTTATGTATTTAGAAACTAATATTATTAATAAAATTTAAAATATTAGTAATAAACCAATCAAACCGAACTATAAATATATATAAAATTTTAGAATACACTAGAGTTCGGTTTGGTTCAGTTTTATATAGTTTTTTACTCTAAAAACTGAACCAAACCGAATATATTTTGGTTCAGTTTAAATCAAATTAATATTTTATTTCTTAAAACCGAACCAAACCGACTGATTCGGTTCAGTTCGGTTCGGTTTTTGGTTATTTTTGCTCACCCCTAAACATTAGAACATCATATTATTTGTATGTTTGATTAGTTTTTTTAATAATATTTTATAATTTTAAATATAAAACGTGTTAAAATGTAATGGGATAAATACAAAAATGGTGTTTGAACTTTTTCACTTTTTTTATTTTGGTATTTGAACAATTTTTTTTTTTTTTTTACAATTAGGTGTCTGAATCTGTTAAAAATTTCTAAATTGGTGTCTCTAGCAGGTTTACAGGTTAAAATGGCTGTGTCATATTTTAAGCAGTAAATTGACTTAAATGTCCATCTTTTATATTAAACTTTATTTTCTTTTTTATTCTAATAATTTTTTAGAAAATTATTATAAATAAAAAAATATTTTTTATTTATTAAAAAAATTGGAAAAATTAATATTATTTTTTATTTTTAATTTACTAATTATAGTGGCTGATTTTAATTTTTTATTCATGATTTTAGTGAAACTAAATTTTTATTCACTAAAAAATTATGAGATTTTTTCAAAAATAGCCAGAAAACTAAAAATAATATTAAAAGCCACATTGACTAAAAGTATTTTCAAAAATAGCTTTAAGGAAATTTTTTTTTTTTTCAAATCTAAACCATAGCTTTTATAGAAACTGTTTATCTCTTCTAGAAGCTGTTTCAACAACAAATTTGATCATTCTATTTTTTTTGAATCAAATTTGATCATTTTTTTTGAATCAAAAATTTTATTCTACTTTCTTTATTTTTTTTCTCAACATTTATTTGCTAAACGTTTTTTTTTTCTATTTTTAAGGTACTGTTTTTTATTAATATTTTTTTATGCTCAAGATTTTTTCTATTTTTAAAGTACTCTTAACATTTTATTTTTTTCTATTTTTAAGGTATTATTTTTTATCAATATTTTTTATACTCAAGATTTTTTTTTTATTTTTAAAGTACTCTTAACATTTTATTTTTTCTCAATATTTTTTTTTTAAATTTTTTGCTCAACATTATTCTTAGTTTTGTTACTCAAATTTGAACCTTCAATTTCTTGAATCAATTTTTTTTTTCTACTTTCTTCATTTTTTTTTTCTATTTTTAAGGTACTGTTTTTTATTAATATTTTTTTTATACTCAATATTTTTTCTATTTTTAACATTTTATAAAAAAGTAACAAAAAGTAACAACAAGAAACAAAAAACAACAATAAGAAACAAAAAACAACAATAAGAAACAAAAAGCAACAACAAGCAACAACAAAAAATAAAAAGCAACAACAAGCAACAACAAGAAACAAAAAACAACAGCAAGAAATAAAAAGCAACAACAAGAAATAAAAAGCAACAAAAAAACAATAAATATAATAAAATTAAGACAATAAATATAATTTTCATGTCTTACAACAACATAAGGCCATGGAAATATCACAAATGCCAAATCCAAATCTCATATAGAGATTTAAGCTTATATATATATCATATTTAAGTCATATATATATCATATTTAAATCTACGAAGGGCTGTTTTATCAAGAATCAGGAGCATCTACGTTCAGGTCATACAAAGTTGATATGTGCATTTTGTTTTCCAATTATGTTGGTTAATGCTTCTTCTCGTGTGCTGATGTTGCACTAGCTAGCCAGCATTACTATGAATTTCTTGTTCTGATTCATTTGATGGCTATTGTTTTAATTGAGACCTAACCTAGATATGAGCACAATTATGTATAATGAGTCAACCTCAAGTTGCCAGTATTTATTTTGCACCGTATAAAATATACAGCTACACAGGTTGATTGATAATATTATCAGGTTTCAATTAATGCTCATTCAAGTCATAATAATCCTTGAAATAGAATTGCATCATACAACCACAAATAAACAATCTTACAATTGTAGAACCTTGAAAACAACATAAACTTAACTACAAGCTCAAACTTTTCTAATAAATTTTTGCACAGCAAACAACCATCTTGTCTAGATGCTGCCTTGTTCTCATTCATCCATCGAATCAGTTTATATACAATTTTCTTAGCAGTCATGCATATTTGAATTCACATGTCGGCTTTCTCCAGAGAACTCCAAGCTTAAAAGACACAAAAGCATCAATTTTCAAGGACCAACTCCAAAACATGAATATAAACAGAGGAACAATTACAGTCTAATCCCCTGTAGCAGAATTCGAATTTGATTATACAAATACAGAATTCGAATTTGAACAATTACAGTTTACATCTGGGCTTTTTACCATTTTAGGGTAAAAAGCCTAACATTTTACCATTTTGTGGTGATTTTTAAACTAATTCCCAGGTGTTTTACAAAAAAAATTCACAATTTGTGGTGGTTTTTGATGAGTTGCAGAGACCTAATCAAACTGAGCGGAAAGCCAGGAATTTGTTTTTTTTAACCATTCCGCCACTTCAAGTAGCGGAATGGTTAATATATAATTTTTTTTAAAGGTTCCGCCACTTCAAGAGGCAGAACCATTTATATTTTTTTTTCTTTTCTTAGAAGAGAAGTAACTTTTGCATACTGTAAAAAAATTGTGGGATTTTTAGAAAACAAAATATATCACGAGGAAGAGAAAATTACGTGAAATATTTTTCCGCAAGCCGTTTTGAAAATAGATGTCGGAACAATAATTTGATGAATAGTAAAATAGTAATTTTTGCATGTCACCATTCAAGCGGTGTAAAAAAAATTGTAGTATTTTAGAAAATAAAATATATCACGAAGAAGAGAAAATTACGTAAAATTTTTTCCATAAGCCATTTTGGAAACGGATGTCAGAATAGTAATTTGATGAATAGTAAAAATAGTAACTTTTGCATGTCACTATTCACGTACTGTAAAAAAATTGTGGTATTTTAAAAAATAAAATATATAACGAGAAAGAAAAAATTACGTGGAATGTTTTGCCACAAGCTGTTTTGGAAACGGATGTCCGAACAGTAATTTGATGAATAGTAACTTTATATAATTTTCCATGCCACCATTCACACACTGTAAAAAAATTGTGGTATTTTAGAAAAAAATATATCATGAGGAAGAAAAAATTACGTGGAATTTTTTGCCGTATTGGAAATGGATGTCCGATTAGTAATTTGATAAATAGTAACTTTGTATAATTTTGTATGTCACCATTCACGCACTGTAAAAAAATTTTGGTATTTTAGAAAATAAAATATATCATGCGAAAGAGAAAATTACGTGAAATTTTTTGCCATAAGCCGTTTTGGAAACAAATTTTGGAATAGTAATTTGATAAATAGTAACTTTGTATAATTTTCCATGTCACTATCACGCACTGTAAAAAAGTTGTGGCATTTTAGTAAAAAAAAAAATATTACGAGGAAGAAAAAATTACGTAGAATTTTTTTTACCATAAGCTGTTTTGGAAATAGATATCGGAACAATAATTTGATGAATAGTAACTTTGTATAATTTTGCATGTCACTATTCACGCACTGTAAAAAAGTTGTGGTATTTTAGAAAACAAAATATATCACGCGAAAAAGAAAATTACGTGGAATTTTTTGCCATAAGTTGTTTTGGAAACAGATTTCGGAACAGTAATTTGATAAATAGTAACTTTGTATAATTTTCCATGTCACTATCATGCACTGTAAAAAAGTTGTGGCATTTTAGTAAAAAAAATATCACGAGAAAGAGAAAATTACGTGGAAATTTTTTACCATAAGCTGTTTTTAAAATGGATATCCAAACAGTAATTTGCTGAATAGTAACTTTGTATAATTTTGCATGTCACTATTCACGCACTGTAAAAAAGTTGTGATATTTTAGAAAATAAAATATATCACGCGGAAAAGAAAATTACATAGAATTTTTTGCCATAAGCCGTTTTGGAAACATATGTCAAAACAATAATTTGATGAATAGTAACTTTGTATAATTTTTCATGTCACCATTCATGCTAGAGCTGAGCACAGGACGGAAAAAAACCGAACTGAACCGAAAATCCGAACCGATAGACAAAAAACCACACCGAACTGATTAATTTTAATTCTGAACCGAATGGAACCGGACCGTTTAACTAATTTGGTACGATACTGGAGATTTGTAAAAAACCGTACCGGAACCGACCCGAAAACCGTACCGAACCGAAAACCGAATATAGTACCGGATATTATATGAATAAATAATATATAGATATTAATATTTATTATTGAACTTAATTTTATAGTTTATAT
>CATIWO010754237.1:0-15335 GCA_949673435.1 Macaranga tanarius | reverse complement strand
ACAAATGCTCTCTTTTGCGAGCTCACAACCGAACTCTTTGGCGAGCTCAATCTCGAACTCTTTGGCGAGCTCAATCTCGAGCTCCCTACCGAGCTCAATCTCGAGCTCCCTGCCGAGCTCTCCTTCGAGCTTTTAAACGAGCAATTAAACGAACGAGCTCGAGCTTTTAACAAACGAGCAAAATTCGAGCCGAGTTCGAGCAAGCTCGATCTCCATTGTCACGAGCCGAGCTCGAGCTCAAACACCATTTCAAAAAAATACACGAGCTCGAGCTCAATTCCAGAACTGTGAGCCGAGCCCGAATATCTGACTATTCGGCTCGGCCCGGCTCGATTACATCCCTAATTTTATAATCTGGTTCTAATTCATTTTTTCATTTAGTGATGTAAATGTATAAAAATTTTGTTGTTGATATAAGATTTAAACACTTTTCAGGGTTATAAGAATTGGAATTTGAATTTATAGCTTCTTAAGCAAGTGGGTTTTTTTAATATACTTTACTAATTTTGTTTTTCATAATATGCTATACTGATTTGATGAGTAGGCTGTTAAGTAATTGGATTAATTATTAATTGATATATAGTTCTCATTTATGATTAAATTTTCTTGTTTTCTTTGTTTGTTTTTTTGTACAGCATTGTGATGGATTTGAATTAATGGTGCCTTAAGGAATTGCTTCAATTAATGATTGATGTCCTGCCGTCTTGCCATTTTTCTGCCAAACGACACAAACTTGACTATTTGTACTTTCTAGTTGTCCACATTTTTAAGGTTATACAATCTAGTTATTGCCAAATTTTCAATTTTCATTTACTATTTTAGCATTCCCAATTTCTTTAATATATGTCAGGCTTTTATCTTTGTTAATCGTGCTTTTGCTTGCAGGGAAATTCATAGCAAAAGAAGTGTGACATTCTTAGTTCTTTTCTTACTAAAATAATTCTTGCCCTGAAAGAGGTATGACCCATCTTCTAAAATATTAGTTTTATATCAAGTTGTGGTTCCACTGAAGTAGACAATTATTGAAATAAAGAATTTTGAATCATCCTACTTTAATATTTTCATGATATGTTTGCCTTCAAGACTTGAATTTGCATTGCTATGGTTATATCCTTAAGGCTTAACCATTCAACCTAGCTATGCTTTAATATCCTTTTCTAATGTACAATCTATGTAGAAAAATGAGTGAACTTTTCATATTTTGTTAAATACTGTAATATAATTCCAGTGTCTTTTAACTTCAAAATGGATTTGAGGTTTTATGTCTATATTGAAGAACATGTTTGTATAGTTGAAGTAAAGAGAGCAAAAATTTTATCCTTTGCAGAACATAAGATTTACAGGCATGTCTTGAAAATTTTGAATACAGTTGTATTTATGGAGAATAAGGTTTTTTTTTTGGCACAGAGTAAAGTTGGAATTAGCTTTCCTTAGCCTAGTATGAGATTGTTTTTTTTTTAATTTGCTATTTTTTTAGGGTACTTTTTTAAACCCAAGTTAATATTTTATTCGCTTGCCTTGTTTGTCTTGAAGTCAAAAGTGCTTGTACTGGTTGCCACTTTTATTTTTACCCGTTGCCCTTTTAAAGATGGCTGTTGTTGTCCTATCTTGTCTGCTTATTTTTACAATATGTATCCTTATTCATTATTTGTCAAAACTTTAAGAATTTTCCATAAATGAACAGTTTGTATTCTAATTTTATATTAGGTATTACTTTGGCATAATGGACAAGTTTTAGATACATGAGCAAGATAGGACAAGTTCGAGATATTTGTAAGGAGTTGTAAATTTTTTAGTATTTGCATTAAAGTCATCTAAAGATGGGAATATTGTATGCCCATGTGGTAGATGTGTCAATAGATTTCAATATGCCCAAGACACCATCACAAGTCATTTATTTGATCATGGATTTCTCCAAGTTATACAGATTGGTACTTTCATAGGGAGCCTTTACCAACAACAACATAATGTACTCAAACAAGTATGCATTCTATTCACTCATCTACTCATGTTCAATATTATATTGAATAACTTAGATTGAATACTAGGCATTTTATAGAAGATATTGTTGTAGGCCATACTCACCTTGGAGAAATATGAAATAGTGGAGACCATATTGACATTTTCAAAGAGAAAAATGAGCAGTTTGGTAGTAGATCTTTAAATGATGAAACTAACAGGTTCTATAAGTTTCTACAAGAAAATGATGAGGAGCTTTTTAAAGGATGCATTCAACATAGCAAACTCTCATTTATTTTAGAATTGTTTCATAAGAAATGCATGGGTGGATGGAGTAACAAATCTTTCAATGAGTTGCTTGATTCATTAAGACAAACATTGCCAGAGGGAGATAAATTACCAAAATCATCTTATAAAATAAAATAAAAATTATTAGTGAACTAGGTCTTGGTTATGAGAAGATCCATGTTTGTCCTAATTTTTGTATGCTTTTTTGGAAGGAAAAAGTAATCAATTTGTGGTGCTTCAAGATGGGTATATGGAAAGGTAAATAATTGTGAATCATTTAGAACAAAGAGAAAAATAAAATTAAAGGCCAAAAAGGTTTTACGATGGTTTCCTTTGAAACCAAGACTTCAAAGGTTGTTCATGTCTTCTAAAACAGCATCCTTGATGAGATGGCATTTTAGTGAACGCAAAGATGATGGATATTTAAGGAATCCTATAGATTCACGTGCATGGAAAGATTTTGATTCTCGTTACAAGGATTTCTCTAAAGATCCTCACAATATCAGGCTTGGATTAGCGAGCAATGATTTTAATCCATTTTGATCAATGAATGTCGTGCATAGCACATATGGCCAGTTGTTTTAACTGTCTATAATTGGCCTCCATGGTTATGTATAAAACAACATTCATTTATATTGTCTCTGCTCATTCCTAGACCAAAGTCGCCTGGAGATAAGATTGATGTTTTGATGCAACCATTAATTTAAGAGTCGAATGACTTGTGGGTTAATGGTATTGAAACATATGATGCTCATTCCAAAAACACTTTTCAGTTGAATGCGGCTTTAATGTGGACTATTAGTGATTTTCTAGGTTATGGTATGCTATCTGGCTAAAATACAAATAGTAGATTTGCATGTCCAACTTGTGGTTTTAACACGTGTTCAAAGTGGTTAGATAAAGGTAGTAAGTACTGTTTTATGGGTCATCGTCAATTTTTGCCTTCTAACCATCCTTTAAGGCGTGAAAAAAAGAATTTTGATGGCAAAGAAGAAAGAAGAGCAACACCATATCCAACAACTAGATCAACTGCCTTAGCACAACTAAATGGGAAAATTACTATAATAAGTACAAATTGAGAAATTATTAAAATGAGCGATGCATGGAAAAAGAAAAGTATTTTTTTCACGTTACCATATTGGGAGATCAATTTAATTAGGCATAATCTTGATGTGATGCATATTGAGAAAAATGTATGTGACAATATAATAGGCAAATTGTTAAATATGGATGGGAAAACAAAAGATAATTTGAATTCACATTTAGATCTCAAGGAGATGGGTATAAGAAGTGACCTACACCCAGATGATCTTGATAATGAAAAGATGTTACTCCCCCCTACCTATTATATGTTGTCCCTTTTGGAGAAAGATCGTGTGCTTAAAGTATTAAAGGATGTAAAAGTGCCAGATAGTTATTCCTCTAATATTTCAAGATGCATGAAAGAGAAAAGTCACAAATTGGTTGGACTTCAAAGTCATGATTGTCGTATTTTAATCCAAGATTTACTACCTATAACATTGAAAGGATCTTACCAAGGGCAGTATGTTAGGCAATAATTGACTTGTGTTGTTATTTTAAAGAGGTGTATTCTAAAGTTTTAAAAATAAGTCGTCTCGAAGAGCTAGAGAAGCAAATTGGAATCACACTTTCTTATTTGCCGAAAATTTTCCTCCCATCCTTTTTCATTATTATGGTGCATCTAGTTGTTCATTTAGCCACATAAGCAAAATTAGTTGGACCAGTTCATTACCGGTGAATACATCCTATCGAAAGGTAGATTTTATATATTTTATTATTTATTTTTTTAAAAAAATATATGCTACTATAGTTTTATCGCATGAGATTTTATTTATTGTATATTTAAATTTTAGGTATTTTTTAACATTGAAGACTAATATGAGAAACAGAGCCTAACCTGAAGGCTCAATTGCAGAGTGGTACGTAGCAAATGAAACTATAACACATTATTCTAGATATTTTGAAGGTGTTGAGACCAAATTCACTAAACCTCCAAGAAACTATGACGATGTTGATTATCCAATTGTTCAAAATGCTCCTTTGCTTATTGTGCCTGGTAGTCCAGTTAGAGAGGCAGTAAATGTGATTCTTGATGATAAAACTCTACGCCAAGCACATCTATAGGTCTTATATAATTGTGATTCTATTATGCCATTAATGGAGTACATATTAAAACTTCAAGTACATATTTCTCATTCTTATATTATATAGAATCATTGATATGACAATAAACATATAGGCCTTCTTTAATTTTATATTTTTGACAGTGAGCATCGAGCCATTAATCGCACTAAAAATCGTAATCGGGGACTTTTTGAAGTTGAAATAGAAAGACTTTATCACTCAACATTTGATGACTGGTTTTATTCCCATGTAAGTAAAATTTGTCACTTATTTATTCTTGAAATTTTTTTAATATTACATTTATAAAACAGTAAGTTAACTATATAATATTTAGGTTGAAAGATTGTCTGAACTACAAGGTGCACAAGTTACTGATCATGTTAAATGGTTAGCTTAAGGTCCAAATAAGGTGGCAAGAGATTTTAGTAGATATATCATTAAGGGTATGAGATTTCACACTAAGGAAAATAAAGAATATTAGAAAAACATAAAATAGTGGTGTCATGATAATGACAAAAATATTAAACTTACAGAATGATATTGCTTATTTTGGTATGTTAAAAGATATAATCGAGTTGAATTATTTTGAGAAATTTAAGGTTGTGCTTTTTTAATGTGATTGGTTTGATGTGGAGCAAGAGAAGGGAGTAAAAAAAACACCCACTTGGATTTACACTTATAAATTTCTCAAAGTTGGTCCATACATGTGTGAATTTAAGGGATGAACCATTTGTTTTGGCATCACAAGTACAAGTTTATTATGTTAGAGATGCATTACAACCTGATTGGAATATTGTAGTAAAAGCAAAACCTCGTGACTTGTATGAAATAGGTAATGAATTAATTTTTAAAGCAAATAGTGAGCTACCATCTAACAGTGATAAGGTGATTGAAGAATGTGTTAATGAAATTAAAGAAAATAATTGAGTTAGAAATGACATGGAGTGTTTAACCGTCAGTGCAAAAGAGAAAGCTAAATGAACCAGTGATGTATATGATGAGGATTAAATATTATTGAATGGTTTTGATCCTCAGTCTACCAACTATTGTTGCTGCCGCCTCAAATTGTTGTTTTGCTATTATGTCACTGTCTGCTGCAAAGAGTTTATGTTCTATTGCTGCTTCTGTTGATTTTGCATTTGCAATATTGTTTTGATGCTGCCAATATTACCGTTACTTTAATTCTGCATTTCAATATGCTGCTATCTCTCTAATTTTCATGCTAGATGTTGGCTCTCTAGGTTGAAGTTTCTGTGGCTTCAATTTTTCGATTGGTTTTTTATGTGGATCAGATTGCGTTGCGATTTTTAGATTATCGAGATATGCAGCGTTGCTTTAGGAGGGCTTAATTTTCGGTACCGGTTGAGTTACGAGGCCCATAATATATTAACCAAAGCTGGTTCAAAGATTTAGAAGACTTATATTTTGGCAAGCTCGACGCACCCTAATTCGATGTCCAAATTCGATTGTTTAGGGCTTTGTTTTGGGCTTTAAAGTTTTTAGTATTTTTTTTTGGTATTTTTTTTAGCTTTTATTTGGCCCTCTGTGTTTTTTAGGGTTTGTTTTTTTACTTTTGCCTATTTATACTCTATGTTTTATATTTACAGAATAGTTTTGATGAATTTATGAAATTAAACCCTATTTTTCTAATTATCGGTATTCTTAGGAATCAAAGATTTTTGTTGCTTAATTCCTGGTAACTATAGGATTCAACAGGTTTTAGAAGATCACCTACTGATAATCGTAGGATTTAACAGTTTTTGATAGTTATCTTTATCTTTTATACCTTTTCACTATGTCAGTTTGGTATCAGAGCTGAACTTGATCCTTATTGATCATGGTAGGGCGATGAAATTAGCGGCAGCAGTAGGTTGAAGAGATTTATGAGCAGGACGATGATGCTCAATTAGAGCGTTGAATCGATCAGATCGTGGACCAAGGGATGGAATAGCTGATGGAATAATTAACAGAAAAGATAACTGTTATGCTAGAAAACTAAAATAGGCATGAGTAGCGAAACCTAAATAGGCATGGGGACTGGGTGGGCAATGTAGAGGGAGATGAAGATGAAAAGTACTATAAGAATATTCTGTAGGCCCGACACAGACGGCAGAGAGCTCCCGCAGAGGAGGATAGGAGGCGGTGGAAAACTAGTATGGGAACTGAGATACCAAAATTCCATGGATGCCTATAGGCTGATGAGTTCCTTAATTGGTTGGCGACTGTTGAGGAAATCCTAGAGTTCAAGGGAGTGCCATAAGATAAAAGGGTGCCTTTGGTGGTGACTAGGCTATGTAGGAGAGCTACAGCATAGTTGCAGCAGTTGAAACTAACTCGTACCAAGTTAGGTAAGTCCAAAATCTCGTACTAGGAGAAGATGAAGAAATATATGCGGGCTGCATTCCTACCATATAATTATCAGTAAAATTTCTACCAGCAGCTTCAAAATTTGAAGTAAGGCGCGAGGTCAGTGGATGATTATACGACTAAGTTTTACCAACTGATGGCTAGAAATGAGATCCAAGAGACGGATGAGCAGTTGGTGGTACAGTACATTGGTGGGTTAAGAGTTCAACTTCAGGATACTCTCAATTTATGTGATTCTGTGTTTGTGTCAGAAGCACACCAGAGAGCCTTAATGGTGGAGAAGCAGGCATAACGAACCATTGGCGGTGGGTTTAGCGCAGCCAGTAACACCAATGTAAGTGGTGGTGGTAGCAAGGCTACTGGAAATCAGTTTGGCAAAGGTGCTGGCAGTAGTACCATAAAGTATTTTGCTTGTGGTGAACCTAGACATAGGCAGTCTGAATGTAAAAAGGCTGGTAAGAGGGCTCTATTTGCTGAAACTAATGAAGGTGACGATGATGATGCAGTAATTGAGGAACAGCCAGTTTTTTATGATGATGCAGTAATTTGAAGCCACATTTAGATCTCAAGGAGATGGGTATAAGAAGTGACCTGCACCCAGATGATCTTGATAATGAAAAGATGTTACTCCCCCTACCTGTTATACGTTGTCCCTTTTGGAGAAAAATTGTGTGCTTAAAGTATTAAAGGATGTAAAAGTGCCAGATAGTTATTCCTCTAATATTTCAAGATGCGTGAAAGAGAAAAGTCACAAATTGGTTGGACTTAAAAGTCATGATTATCGTATTTTAATCCAATATTAACTACCTATAACATTAAAAGGATCTTACCAAGGGCAGTATGTTAGGCAATAATTGACTTGTGTTATTATTTTAAAGAGGCGTATTCTAAAGTTTTAAAAATAAGTCGTCTCGAAGAGCTAGAGAAGCAAATTGGAATCACACTTTCTTATTTACAAAAAATCCCCCCCCCCCATCCTTTTTCATTATTATGGTGCATCTAGTTGTTCATTTAGCCACAGAAGCAAAATTAGTTGGACCAGTTTATTAGTGGTGGATATATCCTATCAAAAGGTACATTTTGTATATTTTATTATTTATTTTTAAAAAAACATCTATGCTACTATAGTTTTATTATATGGGAATTTATTTATTATATATTTAAATTTTAGGTATTTGTTAACATTGAAGACTAATGTGAGAAACATAGCCCAACCTGAAGGCTCAATTGCAGAGTGGTACGTAGCAAATGAAACTATAACACATTATTATAGATATTTTAAAGGTGTTGAGACCAAATTCACTAAAGCTCTAAGAAACTATGATGATGTTGATTATCCAATTGTTCAAGATTCTCCTTTGCTTATTGTGCCTGGTCGTCCAATTGGAGAGGCAGTAAATGTGATTCTTGATGATAAAGCTCTGCGTCAAGCACATCTATATGTCTTATATAATTGTGATTTTATTATGCCATTAATGGAGTACGTATTAAAACTTCAAGTACATATTTCTCATTCTTATATTATATAGAATCATTGATATGACAATAAATATATAGGCCTTCTTTAATTCTATATTTTTGACAGTGAGCATCGAGCCATTAATCGCACTAAAAATCATAATCGGGGACTTTCTCAAGTTGAAATAGAAAGACTTCATTACTCAACATTTGATGACTGGTTTTATTCCCATGTAAGTAAAATTTATCACTTATTTATTCTTGAATTTTTTTTTAATATTACATTTATAAAATAACAAGTTGACTACATAATATTTAGGTTGAAAGATTGTCTAAACTATAAGGTGCACAAGTTACTGATCATGTTAAATGGTTAGCTTGAGGTCCAAATAAGGTGGCAAGAGGTTTTAGTGGATATATCATCAAGGGTATGAGATTTCACACTAAGGAAAATAAAGAATATTAGGAAAACATAAAATAGTGGTGTCATGAAAATGACAAAAACATTAAACTTACAGAATGAAATTGCTTATTTTGGTGTGTTAAAAGATATAATCGAATTGAATTATTTTGAGAAATTTAAGGTTGTACTTTTTTAATGTGATTGGTTTGATGTGGAGCAAGAGAAGGGAGTAAAAAAGACGCACTTGGATTTACACTTGTAAATTTCTCAAAGTTGGTCCATACATATGTGAATTTAAGGGATGAACCATTTATTTTGGCATCATAAGTGCAACAAGTTTATTATGTTAGAGATGCATTACAACCTGATTGGAATATTATAGTAAAAGCAAAACCTCGTGACTTGTATGAAATGGGTAATGAATAATTTTTGAAGCAAATAGTGAGCTACCATCTAACAATGATGAGGTGATTGAAGAATGTGTTAATGAAATAAAAAAAATAATTGGGTTAGAAATGACATGGAGTGTTTAACCGTCAGTACAAAAGAGAAAGCTAAATGAACCAGTGATGTATATGATAAGGATTAAATATTATTAAATGGTTTTGATCCTCAGTCTACCAACTATTGTTGCTCTTACCTCAAATTGTTGTTTTGCTATTATGTCATTGTCTGCTGCAAAGAGTTTATGTTCTATTGCTGCTTCTGTTGATTTTGCATTTGCAATATTATTTTGATGCTGCCAATATTGTCGCTGCTTCAATTCTGCATTTCAATCTGCTACTATCTCTCTAATTTTCATACTGGATGTTGGCTCTCCAGGTTGAAGTTTCTGTGGCTTCAATTTTTTGATTGGTTTTTTATATGGTTCAGATTGTATTGCAATTTTTGGATTGTCGAGATATGCAGTGTTGCTTTAGGAGGGCCTAATTTTTAGCACCGTTTGAGTTACGAGGCCCATAATATATTAACCGAAGCTAGTTCAGAGATCTAGAAGGCTTATATTTTGGCAAGCTCGATGCACCCTAGTTCAATGTCTAAATTCAATTGTTTAGGGCTTCGTTTTAAGCTTTAAAGTTATTAGTATGTTTTTTTAGTATTTGTTTTGGCTTTTATTTGGCCCTTTGTGTTTTTTGGGGTTTTTTTTGACTTTTGCCTATTTATACTCTATGTTTTATATTTACAAAACAGTTTTGATGAATTTATAAAATTAAACCCTATTTTTCCAATTATCAGTATTCTTAGAAATTAATGATTTTTGTTGCCTAATTCCTGGTAATCATAGAATTCAACAGGTTTTAGAAGATCACCTACTGATAATCGTAGGATTCAATAGTTTGTGATAGTTATCCTTATCTTTTATACCTTTTCACTACGTCAGTTTGGTATCAGAGCTGAACTATCGATCATGGTAGGGCGACAAAATTAGCGGTAGTAGTAGGTTGAAGAGATTTATGAGCACGATGATGATGCTCAATTAGAGCATTGAATCAGTCAGATCATGGACTAATAGATGGAATAGCTGACGAAACAATTAACAGAAAGGATGACTGTTATGTTGGAAAACCAAAATAGGCATGAGCAGCGAAACCTAAATAGGTATGGGGATAAGGTGGGCAATGTAGAGGGAGACGAAGATGACAAGTACTATGAGAACATTCTGCAGGCCCGACACAGACGGTAGAGAGCTCCCACAGAGGAGGATTAGAGGCGGTGGAAGACTAGTATGAGAACTGAGATACCAGAATTCCATGGCTACCTACAGGCTAATAAGTTCCTTGATTGGTTGGCGATTGTTGAGGAAATCTTAGAGTTTAAGAGAGTGCCAGAAGATAAAAGGGTGCTTTTGGTGGTGACTAGGCTGCGTGGGAGAGCTACAATATGGTGGCAGCAGTTGAAACTAACACGTACCAGGTTAGGTAAGTCTAAAATCTCTTACTAGGAGAAGATAAAGAAATATATGTGTGTTGCATTCCTACCATATAATTATCAGTAAAATTTATACCAGCAGTTGTAAAATTTGAAGTAAGGCGTGAGGTCAGTGGATAATTAAACGACCGAGTTTTACCAACTGATGGCCAGAAATGAGATCCAAGAGATGGATGAGCAGTTGGTGGTGCGGTATATTGGTGGGTTAAGAGTTCAGCTTCAGGATACTCTCAATTTATTTGATTTTATGTTTGTGTCAGAAGCGCACCAGAGAGCCTTAATGGTGGAGAAGCAGGCATGACGAACCATTAACAGTGGGTTTAGCACAGCCAGTAACACCAATGCAAGTGGTGGTGGTAGCAAAGCTACTGGAAATCAGTTTGGTAAAGGTGCTGGTAAACCTGGACATAGGCAGTCTAAATGTAAAAAGGCTGGAAAGAGGGCACTGTTTGCTGAAACTGATGAAGGTAATGATGATGATGCAGTAATTGAGGAATAGCCAGTTTTTGATGATGAGCAGCCAAATGAGGAGGAAATTCTTACTGGCAATGTAGGGGTTATACTGGTTATTAGAAGGTCATACTTGACACATAAATCAGTGACTGATGATGGCTAGTTAAGGAGTAACATCTTTCAGCCTACCTGTACTATCCTGGGAAAAGTGTGTCATTTCGTAATCAATGTGAGCAGTTGTAAAAATATAGTTTCAGAGGAGGTAGTGCAGAAGCTGAATTTCAAGTCGAAAAACATCTCAAGCCTTACAAGCTTTTCTTGCTTAAGAAGGGGGGTGAGGTAACAGTTTCTAAATGTGCTCTTATGTCCTTTTCTATCGGTGCTAAATATAAGGATGATGTTTAGTGTGATGTGGTGCCTATGGCTTACTGTTGGGTAGACTGTGGCAGTATGATAGAAAAGTTATGCATGACAGACAATATAATACATATAGGTTTCTAATTGATGGAGTTAAGGTTATTTTGATGCCTAGAAAACCAGTTGATAAATCCCTGGCTGTAGGGACTAGCGCTAACTTATTGTCTTTAGCTCAATTTTATGAGGAGTTGCAGGTGTGAGAGGTAGTCTTTGTACTGATTAGGAAAAAGGTTGTAGATTATTAGCAATTCTAAATGTAGTGGTTCATCTATTAGCAGAGTTTGCTAGTGTGTTTCCAGATGACTTGCCCGAAGGTTTACCACCTTTACGTGACATACAACACCATATAGACCTGGTACCAGGTGCAGCTCTACCTAATAGGACACATTACAAGATGAGTCCTACGCAGTATGAGGAGTTGTATAGACAGGTTGAGGAACTACTGGCCAATAGGCACATCAGAGAGAGCATGAGCCCGTGTGCAGTACCAGCTTTGCTGACACCCAAGAAAGATGGTTCTTGGTGTATGTGTGTAGATAGCAGGGCCATTAATAAAATAACTATCAGGTACAAATTCCCTATTCCTCACTTGGATGATTTGTTAGACTAGCTTAGTGGGGCTAGTGTGTTTACTAAGCTTGATTTAAAGAGTAGTTATTACCAGATTCGAGTTAGGCCTAGGGATGAGTGGAAGACAGGGGCTGTATGAGTGGTTAGTGATGCCCTTTAGGTTGTCTAATACCCCTAGCACATTTATCCGTGTGATGAATCAACTATTGTGACCTTTTATTAGAAGATTCGTAGTAGTATATTTTAATGACATTTTAATTTATAGTGCTAACCATGATGAGCATCTGCAGTATGTAAGAGAAGTTTTAGTGTGCTCCGCAGGGAACATTTTTATACAGCCCAAAAGAAGTGTGTGTTTATGACTCCAAAGGTGCTAGTTTTGGGGTATGTTATTTTTTAGGATGGTTTGCAGGTGGATGAGGCTAAGGTTGAGGCAGTGAAATAGTGGCCAAGGCCTCAAATGATTACTAAAGTTAGAAGTTTTCATGGTCTTGCTTTTTTTTACAGGTGTTTTATCTCTCATTTCAATAGCATTATGGCACTGATCACATATTGCATTAAGGGGAGCAAATTGTCATGGACTGATGAGGCAGAGGTATCATTTCAATTAATTAAGGAACGTTTTACCATAACACCCATTCTAGTATTGCCAGACTTTGCGCAATAATTCGAGTTGCACACTGATACTTCTAAGTTTGGCATTGGGGCAGTACTGAGTCAAAATAGTAAACATATGGCATACCTTAGTGAGAAGCTGTTAGGCACCAAGATCAGATATAACACATATGATGTTGAGTTTTATGCTGTTGTGCAGGCTTTAAAACATTAGCGACATTATATGTTTCACAGGGAATTCATATTATTTACTGATCATGACTCGTTAAGACATTTGTATAGACAGGATAAGGTGTCCCCCAGACATGCGAGGTGGGTTGCTTACCTAGAGAAATTCACCTATATGGTGAAATATAAGGCAGGTGTAACTAATCGTGTAGCAAATGCCTTGAGCTGCAGGAGTAGTTTGTTGGTTACTATACATGTTGAGGTACCTGGTTTTGATTCCTTTCTTAATTTGCTTACTACTGATCCCTATTTTGCCATGATTATACAAGATGTACAGGCTGGGAAGAAATCAGATTTCTTATTGCATGATGGGTTTCTGTTTAGAAAAAATTAAGTATGTATTCTAGATTGTAGCTTGCAGTTATAGATTATTCGAGAGCTTTATGGTGAGGGACATATAGGCAGAGATCGCACATTATAATTGGTGTAGGCATTTTATTTCTGGCCTAGCTTACACAAAGAGGTGGAGAAGTATGTGCAACGATGCAGGATTTGCCAAGTGTCCAAGGGTGCTACTACTAATGCAGGATTATATATGCCTTTACCTACCCCTTCTCAGCCTTGGGTCGATATCAACATGGACTTTGTGCTAGGGTTACCTCGTTTACAGAGAGGTAACGATTCTATCTTTGTTGTGGTAGATTGTTTCTCTAAGATGGTACACTTTATCCCTTGCAAGAAAACTACTGATGCTGTTAATGTGGCACAATTATTTTTTCGTGAGATATACCATTTGCATGGGTTATCTGTTTCTATTATTTCTGATAAAAATACTAGGTTTCTTAGCCATTTTTGGTGCAACCTATAGAAGATGGTCAATACACAGCTTAATTTCAGTATTGCTTAGTACCCTCAAATAGATGGACAAACTGAGGTTGTTAATAGGTGTCTTGGCAATCTTTTATTGTGTTTGGTTGGAGAATATATCAAGAGTTGGGATCAGAAGTTGTGCCAGGCAGAGTTTGCTCATAACCATGTTGTGAACCGCAATACTAGGTTCAGTCCATTCTAGGTGGTTTACTCAGTTCAGCCTAGGGGTCCACTAGATTTGATGACATAACTAGGTAGGTCTAAGGTTCATGGAAAGGCAGCTGATTTTGTCACAGGTTTGCAGGTTGTTCATAAGGCAGTAGCTGAAAATCTATCTCATTCAAATGCTAAGCATAAGCAGGATGCATATAAAAAATGCAGGCATATGAAGTTTAATGTGGGACATTTTGTTTGGGAAATCCTTACTAAGGACCATTTTTTAGTGGGGGAGTACAACAAGCTATCAGTGAAAAAGATTGGGCCGGTATAGATTATGGAGAAGATCAATCCCAAAGCCTATCGCCTCAAGTTGCCAAGCCATGTTTATACAACTGATGTTTTTAATATGAAACATTTGATTCCTTTTTATGGGGACTCTTCTGATGATGATTTAGCTGGCAATTCGAGGTCGAAGTTTTCCTACCCTGAGGAGAATGATATGGATCAGATTGCGTTACAATTTTTAGATCGTCGAGATGCACAGTGTTGCTTTACAAGGACCTAACTTTCGGCATCGATTGAGTTACAGGGCCCATAATATATCAAATTGAAGCTGACTCAGAGATCTAGAAGATTTATATTTAACCAACCTTGATGCATCCTAGTTCAATGTCCAAATTCGATTGTTTTGGGCTTCATTTTGGGCTTTAAAGTTTTTAGTATATTTTTTTGGTTTTTTTTTTGCTTTTATTTAGCCCTTTATGTTTTTAGGGTTTTTTTTTTACTTTTGCCTATTTGTACTCTATGTTTTATGTTTGCAGAATAGTTTTGATAAATTTATGTAATTAAACCCTATTTTTCCATCGGTATTCTTAGGAATCAACAATTTTTATTACCTAATTCCTAGTAATTTTAGGATTCAACAGATTTTAAAAGATCACCTATTGGTAATCATAGGATTTAATAGTTTGTGATAGTCATCCTTATCTTTTATACCTTTTTCCTATGTCAGTTTTACTTGCTGTTGCCACTTTGACACTTATGCCATTGTAATGCCAGATATTACGCGTGTAATGCATCAGATGCCGTCACCTTTCCTTTTAACAATTGCGACTTTTTAGATTTGTTTTTCATTATAATGGCCAGAGTTGATTGTTTGCAGCAAAAATTATCATTTCATATTCCACATATTTCAACTTTGACAATCGACTCTGATGCACCTTCTCATTATTCTTTGCAACAAATACTTCAAAAAGAAGTAGAATGAAATTTAATAAAAATTAAAAAACAACTAAATAAATTTTAAATTTTACAAAAATTTTAATATTACAGAACGTGTGAAAATTTTAAAAAATCAAACCTTCAATATTTACTTCTTCAATTTGCGGTTGATTTTCATTTATAAGATTGCCTTCAATATCAACTTGAGAGTATGCATAGAACAACACCATAGTCAATTTTAGAATTGATAACATATAATTAAAAAAAAAATAAACTACTTACATGCTCTAGGCACCCATATCTTCATTTGTTG
>CATIWO010754212.1:0-16153 GCA_949673435.1 Macaranga tanarius | reverse complement strand
TTTTAAATGTTAACAGAATAGAAGTTGAAGGAGGTAAAAGTTCGATTTTCAAATAAAATAGAGATAAATGTTAATTACATCAAACCTCAAGAAGAAAAATGTAATTTGATCTTTAAAGAAGTCAAGCTTACTCTGTAGAGATCCTCAAACTTCTGAAAGCATCTTGAAACCTTACCTATTTTGCTTTCCGTACTGCACAGTTTCTTTGTAGCCCTCATTCTCTACCCTCAGTAAAAAATCAATAAATAATAAAATTACAAGATTATTAAATATTGATAATTTTTGCTAATATCCGATCACATGGGAGGTCTAGTACGTGAAGAATTATTCTTTAGTTTGGACTTAGCTTATTACATAAATTTGCCTTTGGTAAGAAAAAAATAAGAAACCATAGATTTATAAAGACCGCTAAGTAACCTGCGTGGGATTGTGATTTTGCCCTTCAAAAGAAAAATAAGCCTTAGATATATAAGACTTTAAAGCCTTGTTTGGTTGGATATAATGGACATTATAATGGAATGTCCATTACATTACATAATTCATTATTATGCTTGGTAAAGAATTTTTTTTCGTTTCAATGTAATATAAATTACATAAGTAATCCTCATTACTTTTAAAGCCGTATTTGACAATCCTTAAAAAATCTATATATTCCTCATTACATGTCTCATTTTTTATTTTTATTTATTTTTTATTTTTTCTTATTTTTTTTACTATTTCTCTTTTTTTTTTCTTTTTTTTTTCATATACTTTTTTTTCTTTTCCTATTTTTTTATTTTTATTTTCTCTTTATTTTTTTCTCTTTTTTTATTTTTTATTTTTTATTTTCTCTTTATTTTTTTTATCTCTTTTTTCTTTTTTTTTTATTTTCTCTTTATTTTTTCTCATCCTCCGATTATATAAAAATAATATAACCAAGTATAAGAATTTAATATTCATTACATTACATTTGTTTTAAAACTCATGTAACCAAATATAGTAATGGAATGATAAATATATTACATTGCATTGCATTCTTAATTCCATTACTTTACTCATTAAATTTCATTCCATTACCACCAACCAAGCAATGCCTTAAGTTCCTCAGAATCCTATTCGACGCGGGATTGTGACATTATCTATTATGTTGCATGTTTGTTGCTTGAGACCCTACATTACCATGAATCTGAATTCTTGAAATAGCAAAGTCAATAAAGATACAAAGATATCTTTTCTATTTTTATAAGCTTTTGATCAATGTTTTTCCTCAACACTTTCAAGACATTTTGTTTTGTTATGTGCCCATATTAGGAAATAAGGTAGCACATCATCATGCTAAGTGGGCTCTAGAGCTATCTGAGGAGACTATTGTAATTGAAGATGCTCCTTCACATATCTTGCCTTTTGTACTTAACGATATTTCTCTTTTATCTTTAAAAAAAAATAAAATAAAATAAAATAAAACATTGATCTTTTTGTACAACAATATTTACGTATTTATATAGCTCCAAAATTAATCAACTCTTTGTATATAGGGTTATATATAATATCAATATTGAGGGCTGGGAGTATTACAACTGCGCTTTCTTCTTGTTGGCCTCCTTGTTTCTCTTAAATACGCTTTGGACATACGTACAATCCATACCCAGTTGCAGTAACAAGCACAAATAAAATAATAGCTTACAAGTCCTACATTCAAATGACTTTATATGCATTTTAGTCCTAGCCATCTTGCTTTAAACTCACCAAAATTTGCAGTCTCAATTTTTGAATATTGTTAAATGTATAAATAGTCCAAAAACATATGACCATCTCTCAAATCTCAACAGAAAAATACACTGACCAAAAAAGTCATGGCAAAGCATTGAGAGGATTCTCTAAAGTAATGCCAATCTATATATATAAAGATGTAAATATTTCTATTTTCCTCGCAGCAAAGTAAAATAATTAATAATAATAATAATAAATTACTATTTTAAGATGAGAAAAAGGAAAAAAAAAAATTTACATTTGCGGTCCAAGCGGCAGCCTATTCATTATTTGCTGATAAAGTGATGGATTGCTGGATAGATTCAGGCTAGGTTCAGATATTGGCTCAACCTTTGGTTCTCCTTTAGGCAACATGAACCCCATTTCGTTCATCGGTCGTTGCTGTGCTAAGTAGGGGTGAACGGACATAACAGGCATCTTGAGTTGGCCAGGACCCAATCCAGCCATTGCCAGATTAGCGAGGCCTGGTTGATTCATTCCAAATGAGAAGCTAGGGGTAGTACCCAGCTGGGGCCTTCCAGGAAGGCTGAAGGATCCATATGCAGCAGACCTCTCAAACCTTGCCATACTGTTATGAAGTTGTGATGGTTCAGGCCTGTGAACATGGGTTTGAACAGCTGTGCCGGCTTGTGTATTTGCAGTATTAGATGCACCTGAGCTGATATGGCTGCTGTTGCGCGCAGCAGGAACATCATGATTGTGTTTTCCCTCATATGTAGTGATCACTGACTTAAGGTCATGTGATGCCCTTTCTACATGCTTCCTCACTGTGCAGCCTGCATTAGTACATTTGTAATAACTCCTGCAATGGAGACCAGACCATGATAAGTTTTTAGTTGCATCTATAACAAATGATGCTTGCTATACAACCAAAGGCATCAGTGTAAAACAAAGGGGATCAAAGAAAATGACAAAATGGCCAATCAATTCATAATATAAATCACCTGGGATTTGGATTTCCTTTCACAACTTTCTGCCCATACTTGCGCCAACGATATCCATCATCCAGGATATCCACCTCACTGGTAGTCTGGACCACAACTCTAGGCTCCCGAATAGCTCTTGTAGCTCCTGCAATGTCCGTGGGGTATGTTTCAATCTTCCTGGGTTGTCAAACATATTTGTGTTATTGCACTAACAATAATTTGATACAAGTTATCATTCATTGAAAAGAACTAATAAATCAAGTATAACCTTCTCTTTGACTCAGATTCATCTTCTTCACCATCATAGCCTATACTTCCATGTGTAGCCTGATCATCTTCATCTTCCTCATTGGAAAAGGTAGATGACGCATCAATGGCATCACCTGACTCAAAGTGAGTACCATTCTGAGCCTGCACTGCAGAAGATGGATTGACAAATTCAGGGTTTACAGATGCTGAAGATGTCACCTCAACATTGTCCTGCCTCCAATCGGGTACTCCAGCAGCAGTTCCCTTTTGTGCACCTGCCCATACATGGTCATTTTCTGTCCCACTCTGTAGTCCAGCTTGCTCAGGAACATCTAGTTGCATATCCATCATTGGGTTTGAAGATCCAATGGCTGACCGTCGATTAGGTGGAGGTTTGGGATGGTTGTGAGCTCCCTTGTATATGATCTCCGTTATGTGGCCCTCATGCGAGCGTTCCACTTTCTTCTTAACTGGGCAATTTGGATGTGTGCATTTGTAATAACTTCGTGGGTACTCACTACCCTTTACTTGTTTCTGTCCATATTTTCTCCAGTTATATCCATCCTCAGAAAGTGTGCCACCGAGACCGCCCGCCATTGAATCTCCACTAGCTCTTTGGTCTCCTTCTTCATCTTGTTGCTCATCAAGTGGTGGGGAATGTTCAGCGCTACCACCAACAGCATCAAAGACCCTCTTATCTGTCCTCATACTGTTAGCACCATTATCTTTTTCGGAGGTTGATTTGGAGAAGTCTAATGGAAACTGGAAAGTGTTGTTCCTGTTCTGAGATTGGACATTAGCTGTATCTATACCATGAGACTGGAGAGAACTACCAGATTGAACTGAAACCTCAATAGTGGGAAAGGATTGCTGCAGAAGAATAACTGAAGTTATTCTATATGCAAAAGGAAAAAGCTCCTTAACAGGGTAACTAATCAATGACTCCCTTCGCATAAACAATATTCACTGTTTCAGATGCATAGCCACTTGTGAATACTTGTGAGGTGTGACAGATATTCAATTATTTGAAATTTAACAAGTAATGGAGGGCCAAAAAAAAAAAAGAATTAAGCATGGTCTGCATGTCCTATAATATATGCAGCATATTTATTTTTTCTAATTTTGGTTTCCAGAATGCTGCCAAAAAGCAAGTCTCAGGTGTGTACTTACATTGCTTGTTGCGCCAAGGAAAAACGAAGATTTCGAGTCTGGAACTGGCTTGAATGCAAATGAAGATGCATTCATATCCTCAAATAAATTATCTTTACTTTTATCAGCAGGTTCAAACATATAAAAAGAGCTCTTGCTGTTACCATTTTGGACAAATGAGAATTTTCCAGTTGTTGGAGATGGCTGTGCCTGAGTTACAGATCCAAAAGCATCATTTAGTACATTGGAGAACAACTCAACCAAAAAAATGCTCGTAAATGCAAGAGACTTATGAGTTGGAGGGATGCTTATGATATAAGATGCACAACACAACCTTGGTACAGATCATTGACAAACTGAATATAAAAATAAGCAATTTCTTAAATTCTTCTGTGGCTGCTCCTAATGGAATATCTATAGGTTCATGCCCATAGTTGATTAATAGATTGCAACCTATTTCAAAATCAAGCCTAGAGACTGTTGCACTCTTTGGCATAAAAGCCACAAAACGGTTTTGCAGCAATGATATCATAGTAAATGTGTCTTTGCATAAATAAGATCGCAGCCCAAAGAATATAGATAAAAAGATAAGAAGCTGAGCTAGAACAATTGAAGTATGAAATGCAACAAATCTATAACCATTGCCTAAAAGTTTTCTTGTTGAAGTTTGCATAGGCAAGAAGTCAATAGCACCTTGCCCAGAAATGTAAGTTATATGTAAGAAGCTTTGTCCATTAAATCCTTGGGGAAAGAAAAAAAGAGGAGGCAAATGCAGCATACTTCTGTAGATGGAAGCTTAGGGAATAATGGCCTTAAACCCTCAATTCGTGGAACTGTGGTTTTTTCCAAATTAAGTGCTTTCACAGATTTGACAACATGTTTTTAAAACTATTCTCATATTTTATAAGCTGTTGCTTGTATTATGCTTCACAAATAAGCTCTAGAGCTTAAATTAATATCTCTTGCATTCATTACTGAATATTACTTCAAAAGCCAAAGGGTTAGTCAAATGATACTCAAGAGTATTCAAGATCCTAAAACTTACCAAAGAATTTGAAAGGAATACTGGAGAATCTAACAATGTTGTTGGGCTGAGACCAGGTGGGATTGTTAGGTATGGAGATCGAATTTCAGGGTTAAGTGAAAGGTCAGCAGACCTTATGCCTTCTGTATTCAGCCTTGGAGCATTGAACCCTGCTCTCGCTGCCATTCTTTCTACAAGACCGCCACGTGAACTGGATTTCTGATAACAAAATTGAGCTAGTTCTGTAAATTGAGTACCAGCAGTTTGTGTCACATCCTTTTTGCCAGTATTTCCTGACGTTGCCTGTTCTCTTGATCCCAGAAATAGCTCTTCAGTTCTATTCTCTTCAAAAGGTTCAGGGATTGTTCTCGAGCTGATTTCTTCACCGGCAAATGCTGAGAAAAATGCTCTTGGGCTTGGACTAGGAGGCACCCAATCCCCTATTATAGCAACATTATCATCAATCCCAGCCATGCTTTGAAAACTTCAGCTGCAGGTCTGGACAGCTTGCAGTCAGGATGTTGGCTATAGTTGAATTCCTGAAAGGTTTACAGCAAACATAGCAAATGATTCAATCAAACGTGTCCCTACAGTTCCACTGAGGATAAAAACACTTCAGTTAGCAAACTTAAGAGTTGCAGAGTTAGGAATAGAGAGGAGAAAGAAGGTTGTACTTTTGACTGTATTCTTATTTTACACAATCTACAAATCCAAAACCCAAATTTCCACTCAACTGACTCTTCACAAAATTGTTGGTCTTGGCTGAGTTGAGTTTATGATTACTCAAGACCACCACAGAAACCAGAGAATTCAGATAGCAAATTTTCAGTTACAAAAATATGATTTAGCGGGAGAGTAATTCCTTTGCTTAAATCGTCAAATCCAATTCAATGGTTTCTTGAGGTATAAAAGAAGAACTCAAGTTCCACAAATCAGACTTGTTTCCAAATAAATAGGATCATCTAAACATGCACAAGTTTATCTGTATACATTTAAAAAGGAAATGGAAAAAGAAGGGGAAAAAAGCAGTAACTAAATAAAATGCACAAGTTTCCAAAATCAGGAATCAGGAGACAGTAATAATGATCAAACCAATTTCCATTTCTGCTGCTAAATTTACCTCTAGAAAGGTAGAAGCCCATAATAAGATTAGAGACAACATTCCAGTTTGATGATGTTTAATCAAGAAAATTTATAAAATGAAAAAAGAATATATATATATATATATATATATCATATATAAGCAAGATCATATTTTTCCCATCAAGATCCAGTGATAAGGAATGCAATATTTGAAAAATTAAAAAGGACAAGATCAAAAATTTTGAAGATTATAAAAGAGAACCAGAGGAATCCAAGTTTCAAAATTTAAATAAGAATTAATAGTAAATGGATTATGGCATGAAACTGAAGAGAGGTACCTTAAATTGGCAGGAAAGATATGGATGTCAGACATTCATTAAAACAAAAGAAAAAAATCTTCAATATTTGAGACACACAAAATGAAAAAGGACTTCAAGAGAGAAAGAGAGAAAGAATGATTAAAAATGATTACCTGATTGATTATAGAGTCAAGGCTAAGATGATGATATAAACAAAAGACCCACCACCACCTCCACCACCAACACCAACTGTACCACTGACCCTAGACTCAGACCCAGAACCCAAAAATTACTCACAACCCTTCAATCAAAATCAAATCTTGTTTCTTTTTTCTCTTCAATTCAACCAAAATGGTAAATGACCCACTTTACCACTCTCAACAATTCTCTCTCTCTCTCTCTGTCTCCCCTCTTCCTTTGTTTTAGCCCAAAAATGATATGATGATGTTTAATTTGGATTTGAGAAAATTACAAAAAGCAGAATATTAATATTCTATAATTAACATTTCCCAAGTCCTTCAAGAAAAAAACAAAGTAAGGTTAAAAAGGAGATGATTGTGGGTATGGTGGGGGGACCAGAAATGCATGGAATCTTTGAAGAATGAAGAGAAAAAAACTAACTTTTTTTGTTAAATTCAAAACACAAACAAAGAAACAGAAACAAAAGAAAAAGAGCTCTCGTTTAACACAAAAGCTTACACATTTCTCTTCCTTAGATTGATTCTGCAAATACTATATAACTAATCATTCATTCAATTCAATGTTCTGAACTGGGCTGTTTTTAAAACAAAAAAAAAACAGTAAAAAACCATTTGGGTTTGCTTCATTGGCTCTTATTTTCCATCTAATCATAAGTTGCCATGTGGGTATCAAGTGGGTAGTGTTGTTTCTTAATACTGTTTTTGTTAAGATGCTGTAAAAATGGAAGGAATATGTTTTCCTTTTCAGAAATTAATATTAAAATATTTTTTTTTCTTTTTATTTAGCAATAATATATATATAATATGTGTAATCTTGGGGTGTCAAGTTATGCAAGTGCCTAACATCTGTTATCTTTGCCCTTTGAATGTGAAAAGATGTTATAACCAACTCTTTTTGGTTCTTTTGGCCTTTTTTTTTTTTTTTTGCTTGACCCATTTTTGAGTTCACCATTCTTCTCTTCTTCAGTTTGTTTGTTACACTCTTTAATCATCTATTAATTACCCTTTTCTAATTTTAGTACTTTTAGATTTGATTTGAGTAGGGGTGTAAATGAACAGAGTCGCTCACGAGCAGTTCGGCGCTCGGCTCGTTAAAAGGTCGTTCGAGCTCGTATATTAAAGCTCGTTTAATAAACGAGCCGAGCTCAAACTATACAAAGCTCGGCTCGTGAAAACTCGTGAACAAACTCGAATAAGGGCTCGCGAACCGGCTCGCAATTTTAATAAATTAATAATTTAATTTGAGATATACGATATATAAATTTTTATTCATTTAAATATTTTAAAAATATATTATTACAAAAAATCATAATTTTATAATAATTTTTTTAGTAAATAATTTATTTTAAATTATTTTAATGAATAATTTAAATTTATACATTGTATTTTTTTAAAAAAAATTAGCTTGTTTAGACTTGTTTAAACTCGTGAACAGCTCGCGAACACTTAACGGTCTAATGAGCTCGGCTCGTTTATAAACGAACTAAGCCTGAGCTAGCCAAAGCTCAGCTCGGCTCAGCTCGTTTACAACCTAGATTTGATTTACTTAACAACATATTATGCATAAACCTTTCCCCCACTAATCACTCATTAATCAATGTAGTCAATATTCTAAAACGAAAGAGTTTGCTCGTCCCTCTGATCATCTAAATTCAACTATTTGAAATCATCACTTAGAAAAATAAAAATTCACTGAATGCACCCAGTCCACATAAAAAATGTACCTTTAAAATCGTCTAAAAAGAATAGTTAGTAACAACATTCTAAAAAAATTAATTTAATCAATAAAAAAAAAAGCTAGATTTACTCATTTCGTATAGTTTCATCTATAATTTATTTTTCACAAAAATATTGTTATATCTATTTTTAGGGTCTAATATTAACGTTTTACTAATAATAATATTATCTTAAGTGGATGAAAATAGATCTAATTTAAAACTGAAGAGACATGTAGGGCAATTCTAATTCGAGTAAAATTTAGACTAACTGTATTAATCATAGCTTTTCTTGATCCATTTTGTATTAATCATTGCTAATAATTATTATTGTTGATTTTGAATAATGTGAATAATATAATAGAATAAACAAAACCCTTTTTTTGAACATAACTTTTAATATTGCGAGATCATTCTGGCCAGCATGATAGTGTCATATATCATTCTTAATGCATAATATATAATTATCAATATTAATTATCACAATAACAATGAGATAAATAGGTAACATTATAAAACTAACAAGATATGCAAACAATTCTAAAGTTAGATGTAATTTACACCAATTATACTAGTCTTAGCTACCTTAATTAATGTGAAGAAATGTGTCTTACCCCTAACATGTTGCGTGTGTTTACGTATTTTTTTTAAATAATAAAATTATTATCAAATGATCAGTTTACGTATCAACTAAAATTATATTTTTGGTGTATATGTTAAGAAGAATATTTTGCATTGTGAATTAACGGAGCTTTCGAAGAATAGAAAAATGAACCGTTATGCACCCACCATTTCTATTTTATTCTTAATTTTCTTCAATCAAACAAGAAACTAGAGGACCGTCTAACCTACGTCAAAATAATATTCTACGATGAAGGAAAAAAATTATTATTTTAACATTTAAATTAAATAAATATTATAAAAAAAAAATAAAATTCTCCTAATTATATTTAAAATTTTATTTGAAAATACTTCAATTCCTTGCTACTTTAATTAATAAATTATGTATATATATTATTTAGAACTATACATTTTTTATTAATTAATACAAAATATTTAATTTATGTGTTACACATTTAATTATAGAGTGGTGGAAAGAATCTCCAATTATATTAATATGTAGTTTAAAATTAAAGAAATGCTATTATTATTCTGTTGACTATTTATATTTAGGGAGGGAGGATCCAATTCTAATCTCGTTCCTTCTTCTGCTGTTTATCCTTTTGTTTTGTAGTGTGGTGTGCCCACTAAGTAAAAACTTGTCAAAGTTATTCTTCACTATATATAGTAAAAAATAAAAATAAAACAAAAACATATATTTAGCCCTACATTTTTATGTTTTCTAACATTAATCGTTTATAATTATATTTATATACACTAAATTCTGACGCTTTTATTTTTACAACTATTAAATTTCTCTATTAACATCATTAAAATAAGTTCTATGTTGCCTAAACCGCAGTTTTAATGCATCCTTTTTATGGTTAAAAAAAAGTTAAGTAAAATAATATTTGTAATTTTAAGTGATGAAGAATTTAAATTTTTTTTATGCAAAATTTTTAGTTCGAGTTTTATATGTGGAGAAACAAATATTGAAAACAGTTTATTCCCTTGTAGAGTTTATCCGATTTATTTCTCAAAATCGTTGAAACTCAAAACATCAAATAAATAAAAGTTAAACAAACCTTACTTAAATTTTTATATAAAGAAATATTAAAAGAAATGCTATTTATTAAATACATTTTGCCAAATTTCTAATTCATTATTGTTTAATCTTATGATAATTTTCCTTTCAAAAGTGTATTGCTTGTTTATGCAAATAAACAAACTAATACTATAATGTGACACTAGTGCAAAAAAATATTGGATTAAATTATTGCCAATAAAATATACACAATAACTTCTACCTTTAACTTACTCATAAATTGTCCCCTCAAAAAAAAAAATAGTGATAAAATGAAATCATTTTAGTAACAGTCATTAGAATACAAATTTTACTATACCAAAAAATAAAATATGCACAATAACAATTAATTTGATATAACATTTGAGATTAATAAAAATAAATGTTCTAATATTAAAATCCTACTATTGAGGGTAATAAACTGAGCAATTTTTAAGACTTTTGAAAAAAAACCCTAGCCTCCCTCTCTCATTTTCTCTCAATTTTTTCTCTTTTTTTTTTTCTTTTCATCTTTATTAACAGAGAGGGGTGATTTTTGGCCTAAAATCACCCCTCTATACATCTTTTTATCAATTTAATTCTAAAATAAGTGGGTTTTCCATATAGATTTAGATTTGTTGTTTTTTGTTTTTGTGGTTTAGCCGTCTTATTGCAGCGTTTAGTTTTCGCCTTCTTGTTGAGGCGTTTGGTATTTGCCGTCTTATTGCGGCGTCTTTTATGTGTGGGCAATTGAAACAAACAAGATATATTCGCTTCAACAGAGATATCAGATCCGATTATGGTCGTCAGTATGTTGCAGAACTGGAGTCATATGTATTCTAGTCATTATAGAATTTATCAATATGTAGGCTTTGAGCCGATTTCTTATGCTATTAACCTTGGAGATGTAAATATTTCACAGTTTCATCCTTTAATGGTTTTTAACGGATTTATATCAATGTTTTTATCGATGTATTCCTGGTTTGAATGAATGAATGAAATTATTGTTATTGTCAAAAAAAAAAATAATAATTAATTTGATATATTTATTAGCTTAATTAGCTATTACTAAGTTGGCAGTATTAGAGAGGGAAAAAAAAAAAAAAAAGAGCCTAGTTTTCATCTATGGGTTGAATACAAATTCTCACATTAAGGATTAGTTGAGTAGGGTTGTGCAAACCAAACTAAATCAAAAATTAAATTCATAATTGATAATTTTAATTCTTTTAAAAAATTTTAAAAAATCAATTTAAATTGAAAATTTTTGAAATTTTATAAATGTATATAATATTTAAATATACAATAAAAATATGTTTGATTTAATAGAAGACGTGTTTATTTTGATAATAAAGATTTTAAATTAAAAAAATTGATCAATTTGAAAAACACAACCAACTGATTGCAAAACCCTACTATTAAGCAAGAAAAAAAAAAGATAAATAATAATAGAATTTTTTTATTTTATTAATTAATTACCTTTATTTATTAATTAGTGTGCTTGTCCTACGTATGTATCATTCTTTTGGTAAGTCTTAAATTCTTATTTCTTTAATCATTTTGTTGTCAAGCCAACCCGCGTTTGAAAGTGACTAACTTTAATTATACAAATTTCCCTTCTTGTAAGACTTCATAATCTCAATTAATTATATCGCCACATTATGATTAATTTAATCTTGTTTAAAATAATTGTATATTTTTTTTGAACTTAGAAAACTTACTGTAGCTGCACACTCGTTTAGATAATTACTAACTAGAGATATTCATTCTACATACTTATAAACTCACACACTCATCATAAGTTAGTGATGTGGGATCTGAAGATTCTGTCCCACAACATATTGCATGGGACCTACACACCCCATCTCTAATAAAATAATTGAATATTTAATTCATTATATTTTGTATGTATCTATTAGAACTATAATAATAATTGGCACTAATATACAAATAATTAATATAGTTTACCTAATATCTTAGTATGAAAATAATGCGGATGCTATTTTAAATATAAGTATTAGATTCATATCCTAGGAAATTCTGTTTCGCAATACGTTATTACTCTAATATTTTTTTTAGTGTTAACCACTAGTATTCAAAGTCTATTAGATTCTGATTAATTCAGTTTGACCGAGGTTACTCTAGATGATATTTCTCCTCTTCAGTATAGAGATAGATTTTTGGAGTTCAAAGCTTGGATAAGTAGCCAAAAGCTTCTCCCAGGGGTGGTTCTTAAAGATGTACTTCAAGCATTTTTCTCACCAAAATGATTGGAAAGCTCTCTAATTGGTATAATGGGAATCATGTTTATGTAAAAGCACAATTAATTGAAGTACAATATGTGAAAGAATTCTTAGGACTCTTGCATTATGAGTTCCTAGGAAAATGGGATGATGACTTGGAAATTGCTCGAAAAGAATTCTATCAAATGAAGTGTTGTTTGTTAAAAAAAAATGATATAGACAAGCACTTTCAAAATATGTCTGGAAAATTCTACCAACTTAGTGGAACAGGAAATCCTGATTTGAAGCAAGCCTTTGTAACATCTATTCTAGAAATACTATTTGCCAGAATGTTTTCTATTCTCCAGCAAATAAATCAGAAGGTGGGAGATGTGCCACTGGGTCATTTGTATCATGTAATGATACAAGCTCATTCTCAGCTATGTGAGCAACAAAAAATAATAAAACTATATTTGGGAAGCAAAAAGAATCCTTTAGGAAAGATGTCCTGTGATCGACCTGATTTTCAAATTCATTGCAAAGATTCTTCCTAGTGTGTTTGTTCAAATAAAAAGAAGAAGCACTATTTCAAAATCAGAGGAAAAAGAACAAAAGGCAAGTCAAATAAGTGAAAATATTACAAAAAGAGAAGGTTTAGAGGAAAGAATAAAAGGCAAAGGTCTCCCAACAACTATTTAACGTGATTGCATTCACTATGACTCGGACTCGATACTGATTTTTTTCTATTTTGGCAAAAAAATTTAATTTTGGTAATCCTATCATGTTTTGGCCATTCCATTTCAATTACAACAAAATCTCTATAAATTAATGACTTTTATTAAATAATAATTTTTCCAGTGATTTAGACTAACAAGTTAAATTAATAATTTTAAACAAATAATAAAATAATACTTTTTTTGGAAAACCTTATATAACCTCTTGATTCCTTTCATATCATAAATTAATAGTTCAATAAAATTACATATCATATTTTTCTAAAATAAGAGTAAATTATTATTTATTTCTTCTTAAAATTTAAATCTAACTAAAATATGTTTTTTTTAAAAAAAAAATCTTTTAATAATAGAAAAATGATATTGTCAGCACCTAAATTTTGGACTGCTGAAAAATATATTTAAAATCCAATGATAATCACCAAATTATGGAAAGGCACTGAAAATAGCAATATGGCAAAAGTTTAAACTAAAACCCAATTAACTTAAATCCAAAATTTTAAATAAGTTTATTAAACCCAATAAAGTAGAGACCAAGATATGTAGACCTGGTTTGACCCAATTAGGATGCTTATATAGGGGATAATGATAGATCCAATCTTATCACTCTTAGGATTAAGTTGATCACATCATGGATAAGATAGAATTTTATCTTAAAAGATAGAATAAAGATTTATCTTGAATAAGATAAAGCTCTATTCTGGATAAGATAAAGTTCTATCCTAGATAAGATAAAGAGATAATTAAAGAAGATTAATTTTAAATAAATAGTAATAATTATCTCTATTATCTCTTAAATGCCTATAAATGGAGCTCCTGCATGAACATTTGGGGAGGAATTTTTGGCAGAGAGATTTTTGAGAGAAAAAGGCTTAAAATACTATTTTTATTGTTAGGTTGCTAGAGACTTAATTTAAAATTAATTAGATTTAGGTGGTAATTGTGAGGTATTTCATCTAATTTTCACTTAATAAAATAGATCTAAAAAATCTTTGCTGGAGTTTTATCTTTTCATTCTGCCATTGAAGTGCTGTGAGACTGTGACTGAGCGGGGCAGATAGTCTTTGTATATGACCACTTGTGAGAAATGCGCATGTGAGGTAGTTCCGACTGAAAACCAAATTATGTTGTGTCATTAATGAATGAGTTATATTTTAAATGAGTGTTGTTTCCATGTGATGTATATGATTTTATTTTACATGGTAGTGATTATGAATCTATGTGTGATTTAATGAATGAATTTTGGAATCATAAAATGAGATGTGAATGTTCATCTAATTGAGATGTGGTGTACATTTTAGTATATGATGTGATATTTATAGGAAGTGTTATGTATGAGCAATATGTTATATATGAGTTAGAAGTTATATACCATGAGTATATGATATATATATATATATATATATATATATATATATATGTTTTATGAAATGGGTGTATGTCACGAATATAAATATTAAGTGATTGTTGTTTTGTTGAGATGGAAAGCATGATTATTTGTGTAACTTGAAGAAGTAAGACTTGTTATATACATATATATCACTTGATTAGTTTTTGGGAAGTGATATATATATTGTTATATTAGTAATTGCTTATTGATTCGTAAGCTCACCCTTTTACAACTATTTTTCAGGAGATAGTTAGTAAGGGCTTGACGTTTGATTAGTTGGTGATTTTTGAAAGCCTGAAGTGTGCTTGGTGAATCAACTTTCATTCTCATTTATCATGCACCATTGCATATCATTTTGGTTGAATTGGTGAACATTTGATTATGTAAATGTTGTATATATGTTGTGTTAAGATTATATTATGAAGTATGTAAACAAGTGTTGGTTGTTTAAGATTATGAATATGAGATTGTTGTTGTAAAAAGATTGATCACGTGTTATATAAATGGTGGTGAAAGATGTATTAAGTTTGAGATGAACTATATATTTGAAAGTGTTGTTATAAAGCACTTGTTAATGTATTTTGAACAATGTTGAATGTGAATTATGTATTGATGAATGAATTGGTGATATTTATTATGTTTATGAAGTGTTTTTAAGGTTGATTTGAGTTATGATCAAGTATGGAATGGGTTGGTGTGCATTTGAATGGCAAAATGTGAGTTTTGGGGTTGCTCGGGTTGCTCACGGTAAGGGCTCAACTATGAGCAAACCAGGCCATTTTGCATAGTAAAATGGTGCTTCAGGTGGCTGCTCACAGTCCGGCTTGTGACCGTGAGCACCCAATCACGACCGTGAGCAGACTCCTCATGGTCGTGAGCACCCACCCGTGAGGAATCATCAGCACACTTTTATTTTTGTATTTTGACCATAACTTGAGCTACATAACTCCAAATGAGGTGTGGTTTGATACTGTGGAAGCTTTAAAGAGTCATTTACAATTTTATGTTTTAAGAATTGCCAAAATCCACCTCTAAAATAGTCAATAATAGCCGGGAATTTTATTGCTCACATTGATTTACAATTTGCCATGCATAACCCTTAAGTGTTCAAAACCTCATAACTAATTTTGTACATTTCCAAATTGTGTGATTCAAATTGGAAATGAAACTAGACTCATAAATAAAGAGTTTTAATGGTTTGGAAATGAATTTTTCAACTTTATTTTTATATATTGATATAAAGCTTTCTACTCTATTAGTTTTAAGCTATATTCGTATAAGTATGTGTTATGTTGTTGGGTTTGTTGTTGTGCATTGCATACTTATGTGGTTTGTGTGATGAGTATGAAGGTGCATGGCATTTAGTTATGTTCTTGAAATAATTTTGTTTTCTTTCTGATTGAAACACATGTTGTGATGGGTTTGAGGTCACATATTGCAGGTCTCACAGTATGCCATCTTATCGCAGGAAGATCCTGCTATATCAAATAAAGATACGAGTATCTTTATTTTAATTGCCTTGATGCATTCGTAATGATAGATTTTAATTAATTCATATGGTTATTTACATGAGTTGGTACTATGTAACGTGGTATAAATGGAATGAATGGACTTATATGTATTTATATGCTTGCGGGATGTTGAAATATGATAAGAAAATTCTGCTTAAGATTAATAATTAGTATGAATCATATGTGAACTTAGCAGTTATGGAGTTAGAAGGAAGATTAGTATTATTTTGAGAGTAAAGTGC
>CATIWO010754177.1:0-16994 GCA_949673435.1 Macaranga tanarius | reverse complement strand
GTTTATTTCAGTTGTTATGGCAACTGTTTGGCTATGATATGATGTTATTTCAGAAAGAAAGAAATCAACTTACGTTTATGTTTTACTATGATGTTTCGGACAAGAAATAAATCAGTTTATGTTAACCTTATATTATGATTTCAGCAGTTTATTGATTTCTATATTATTTACAAGGCAGTTTATGAGTATATTGTTTTATAATATTTTAACAGCTTATTATTGATTATTATGATGTTCAAGGTAGTTTTATGGATATCTTTATAATTATTTAAAGAGATAACTATTGTTTCCACTTTAAAGTATTATATTTAAAGTTAGTCCACTCATTGAGTATTTTTGTACTTACCCTCTTTTATTTTTAAAATATTTTCAGATCCAGCAGAGTAGCATCAACAGTAGCTAGTAGGATCTGTTTGGTGCCCATCCGTGTCTAGAATAGGTTGAGCCAACATATCCCAACATTTTGAACTTTTGTAGTATTTTAAGCTTTAACTATCGTTTAGTAGATGGACTTATTTTATGATGATATAAAGATTGTTGTAAAAGATTCTTAGAATGTATAATGACAACTTTATTTCTTAAGTCCATCTTGATATTTTAATGTTTAAAATTATATGTATGACATCAGCATAGCATGGTCGCATCCGGCTCTTTAGCTAGAGGAGCGGGTGTGACATATCATATATTATATGATAATAATAATATAATAATAATAATAATATCATAAACTTGATTATTAATTAGAGTGGGTGGTGTCCTCCGGATGATGGCTGGGTTAAATTGAATGCAGATGGGGCAGTAAATGGTACATCCAAAATTGCAACAGCAGGGGGATTAATCAGAGATAGCTGTGGGAGATGGCTGGGTGGTTTCTTTTTGCACATAGGACACAGGTCAGTGACAATGTCAGAACTATGGGGAATTTATACGGGTCTTTCTCTTGCTTGGGACATGGGGATGATAATTGTTATCCTGAAAACGGATAGTAAATGTGCAATACAACTCCTCATGCAAGATAACAGTAGAGTTAACTGTCATTCTACTATTGTTCAGTCGATAAAGAATTTGCTGAGGTGAGATTGGCGGGTTCAGATTCTTCATATATATAGAGAAGCTAATTGTGCTACAGATTTCATGGCGTCAGAGGCAGCTAAGATTCCAAGAGGATGCCATAGGCTTCAATACCAGCCTGCTAACCTGAGACGGTGGCTGGAACATGATATAAGGGGTGTTAATTACAGTAGAATGATTGGATTGTAATGTTTCTCTTTTTCTTTTGTTAGGCGTTTCACCAAAAAAAAATTAGAGTGCAACATTCAAAATAGGAATGATTTTCCTTATTATAATAAGCTTTTGGAACAAGTGACATATATATAAACAATGTTTTAGAAAACTCTATTCTATACATAGGTGACAACATGTAGGATTCAATGCTGAAACTGTTATTTGAACAAGAACAAAAATTAAAAACACAACTATAAATATTAATGTAGCCTTCTGAAGCAACATACATGATGTGAGTAATGCAACTAGTACAAAGTACATGTATGAAAATGGGAAATTAAGCTATTACAAAGACATTTGAGAGAGCAAATACAAATTTATTATTGTATGGACCACACAATATAGATGGAGAACATAGAAAGTAGAAAGTAGAACATTACAAGCCTTATTTTGGCATTTACAATTGCAGGAACTGCTACTCTAATAATTAAATCATATGTAATGTTATTTCCTAGAAGCTTGACATTCATATATAATCATATAGATAGAGCAGCGAAGGAGATAAAAATTGCAAACACAGCCATCCGTATTATCGAATGGAGAGAATTGAAGGCAGATGATTTTTGAGGGTTGTCATTGGGGAAGTAAGGCCTTGGGTTGTTGCTATCACCTAGACCTGAAGGTGCATAAAACCCAAAGTAGGACTGAATAACCACAGGAGGAGGTGGGCATAACGGAAGAACCATAGGAGGTGGGGGGCCTGGAAGAACCATAGGAGGAGGTGGGGCCTGTGGTGGAGGTGGTGGATATTCAGGGAGATATGGTGGTGGAGGTGGTGGATATTCAGGGTGAGATGGTGGTGGACATTCAGGGAGAGATGGTGGTGGAGGTGATGGCAAGGGTTTGCATGGATTATCACATGAGTAGCACATTGTGCATGCTGTTTGGTCTTTCGAGACTACAGCAGCTGTTTTTGTTGATGTGGTTGATGGAAACATGGTAATTGCTAGGACATAAGCGAGCAGGAATTTCATGGCGATGGCCATTAACTAATTCCTAGGTATGGGATAACTATGAGGTAATTCGCTAAGTATTGAAGATAAGAAGAGAAGAAGCAAGCAACAAGTGTATGTTTGGTATTTTGATGGAGAACAAACGAATAATAGGAGCATATAAGGTGTGCATTAAATGGTGACCGCAGCATTTTTATGTACCATTATCACATGATAGAAAAATACATATTTTTTGCTAATATAGTGAAAGTGATCCTCCTCACATATCCTTCAAAGAATGAAATGAATGAATCGAGTTTCACGTTGGTTGGCCTATCAGTGTATATATGGTCCCCATAAGAAAAAATTGAAGAGGATAATTTTGTTTTAACAAAGATATCGTTAGCATAATAATATTATTAGTTTAATTTTAGTTTTTAAAATTTAAATACTTTACATGAGTTATATTGAACTTTCTGATATAGTAAAAAAAATAAATATACAACCTATTCTGAACCTGAACTACTCACTTGGTGCGGGTGAAGTGATGAGATTGTTGTCTCCACTCAATCTTAAGGAATTTAATTTTAAAATTTTTTCTTGTGATTCATTTAAATTAGATAGTTATTTCTTAAATTTTTTTTAAGAAGCTTATATTATCTAAATATTGATGAATTGCATAATAGGAGTATCTCTCCCTTTTAAATTGATAGCTAGCAATAGAATTCCAACTCTACACTTCAAAATACTTTTAGAGAGAAATTACTACTCTAAATATCTCTTTTTTGTTAAGATACTAACACAATTCTAATTGTTAAAAAAAAAATAGTAATTGTTACTTAAAATAGCTTTAGAGAGAAATTACTACTCTAAATATCTCTTTCTTGTTAAGATACTAACACAATTCTAATTGTTAAAAAAAAAAATAGTAATTGCTACTTGCTGCTAGAGAACCTTTGTCTTTTAATGAACAGTGTCTTCTTTCCCCTAATTTTCGTGGAAAAGCTGGCCTTTAAGATATTAAGACATCCTCCGAAATTCTCTATTGGGCCGCCGACATTTTGGATGTAATTTTGTATCCTTAGTCGCGGTTCAAATAATTACAAGCAAACGAAAAAATATATATTTTTTGTGTGGGAATTGATATTAATTTTTTGTTTTTAATTTAAGTTAATATATAGAATTTCATTATTCCTCTTTTACCATTTAACCTCTCATGTTAATTGAGAATTTGTGAAAAAATATCACTATACTTAATGGACCGACCATTCTCTATATTTCAATGTGTATCATTTCCATTAATTATGAAAATTATTTTATCACAATTACATTATGAAACACACATGAAATCCTAAGAGAAAATGACTTAAAAAAAAAAAAAAAAAAAACTGGAAAATGACCGTTTAATCAGAGAGTAGAAGAGAGCTTAATTATATATCAGATGGAAGAAGCAAGCTTCTTTCAGTTTTGTAACAAAGAACGATCGAAACGACAGAAGGGGAACTCAAAACCACTCCCCACGAGCAACTCTAAGAACCCGTCCGTGAGGAGAATCAGGATCACCACGCATAGCGTTCTCTGCCCATATCCTACGAGCTCTTTCCAGTGCCTCTTCAGCTGTATCAAGCTGTTCCGGTAGCCACCCAATTACATCACTCACCGCTTTATCTTCGACAGAGCCATCAGTTACCCTCGTTATCGGCTTCCTAGTATCTCCAAATTCAATCTCTGATAACGGAGATGCTTTATGATGCCTGTAATAATCATTCTCATCCTCTGCTTTTACTTCCTTGCTCTGATCCTTGGACCATGGCGTCCCATCAACCCCAGCATCACAGCTTGTTTCCTCCAAGGCTGAGGTTGATGAATTCTCACGTTTTTGTTGAATATGAGGTTCTACAGGATTATTTACTCCAATGTGTTCAAGTCTTGGGGAAGAAGCGCATGGCGCTCTTGGTGGTGCTAATGGTTCTAATACCTTACGTGGTGTTGTTCTGTTTTCTGTTTCTGTTTCTTTTATTTTTGATTCTATATTTCTCTTGGCTGTTTCGGGCTCGTATTTATCCTTTATTTCCTGAAAATGTTCTGTCATTAATCAATATCCAGTACTCGATCAAACAAGAAACAAACCTTCACTTTACAGACATATATACAGCAGAAGAAAGAAAGAAAGAGGTAGGAAACGGAAGGTGTCTTACTTCAGGTTTCCCCATAGGGACAGCAGGTTCCAGTTCCTCGGAGTAAACAGCAGGGTCAGCTGGACAACCGCTAGAAACTGCGGCGAATCGTCGCTGTGGAGCTTGATTATTATTGCGGGCCAAACAGAGCACCCTATAAAATCTTGTTGCGGTGGCAGCTACTCTTCTTGACTGTTCCATTTGAGCTTTTTGTAATTTCGTGAATCTGAACTGAATCCTTCAGTTAGGCTAATGCTTGATTGTGAAAAATTTAAAGACGATAGGGAATTGGTTGTTGTGATGAAAAGTGAGGCTGCAGAGATGGTGTAATGAAGAAAAAAAATTGAGGGTAGATTGTAGAGAAGAGAAGATGTTTCCTGAAGACACGCGTCTGAAGGGAATTGACATGGCAATAGCATATTGTGCTTTGTGGACTTCACTTGTCGTTTGTTCTAGTTATTTCTTGCACTATTCGTCTCGTTTGTTGTAGAAGCATCTAAACATGCATGGAGGAGTTGCTTCCTGTCATTTGAATTTTGGAGGAAAATTTAAACGCTTTGAGAAAAATCTTGACTTTATTTACTCCATGTTGAAAATTTTCTCTTTATTTTATAAAATAAAATTCTGCTGTTCCCATTAATTCGCGAAAAAAGTTGAAATATTAATATGATCCATCATTCCAAATTCAAATTCACCCATATATTAGCTGCTGTATATGCTAGAGTGCAAGTTTTTCATGTACGACACCGTCATACTGGTCAATTTATAGCTTCTTTTATTTCTTTTACATATATTAGCCTTTTCCTTATTTGATGCATATATTAGTAAGGGTGTACAATCGGCTGGTTTAGTCGATTTTTGGGTTTTTTTGACCGAACTGAAATAATAGAATTGAGTTGATTGAAAATCGAACTAAATCGTACTGAAATTTTGATCATAAAAACCGAACCGAACTAAAATTTTTAAAATTATTAATTATTTTTGTATTTTTATATTAAGATTATTATATATTTTTAAATTTTTTTTGAAATATGTAAAAATAAAAAATAAAAATTCGGTTGGTTCTTTTAATTCAATTAAACAAATTTTTTATATACAAAACCAAACTGAATCAAATTTCAGTTCGATTCAATTCAGTTCTAAAAAATTGAAAATGCTGAAAAATTAAATTAAACCGAACCGAATTCAGTTTGTGGTTCGGTCATTTCGAAAACATGCACACCCCTGTATATTAGCAATAAGATTTTTTCTCTCTTCTGTACTGTTATGGCTTTATTTTTCAGGCAAAAATCTTACACATTATTTTGTACTCTTTTACCCAGATAAATATTATATTTTGGGATAATGATACTGGTAGTCCTAAAAGTTATATAAAATTTTTAATTAAGTCCTATAAGTCGAAAAGTTTTCAATTGAGTTCATAAAGTTTTTAAAATTTTCACCGTTGGTCCTCGACCGTCAAAACTGACGGAAGATGGTGACATGGCAGTCAATTTGTAAGTTGGCTCATTTTGACTTGATGACGTGAACAATCTTCTTCTTCTTCCTCCCCTTCATAGTCTTGATTAGTTTCTATGGGCTACTGTTAAGAGATTACCCAATTTTAGACGTATCACTACTGCTCTCTTTGATGAAAATATGCAAGCAATGGTATCTTTTAATCTTATAGTTTTCAGGCTTGCCGTTGTACTCAATCTCTTCAAAGTAGTCCTCACGAGCATTATTAGCCAACATAAGAGAAATGAGCCAGAAGAGTGACAAATCAAGAGAAACAAATGCGCCGCCACCAAGGAGACCGATCATAGCAGTAGGGCTGGTAGTCTCAAGATTGTGATGAACTTTGTGAGACATGTGAAGTTGTTCTGTGATTGTAGGCCATAACAGCAAAGTCGCTGCTAATCCCCCAGTAAATCTGAGATGAACAATCACAAATTATGATGATGATAAGTTCATTCAAGAATACTGCAAGCTCAAAGGTAAAAGAAGGAAGTGTTTTAGCACAATAACCAACATTAGTCAACATCTATCACTTGTTATTTTTTGCTAATAATCGGTCTTAAGACCAATGCATATAAAAAGACATACAAAGATAATGCACCCATTGGAGTTTAACCTTAGAATATAATGCACCCACTGGAGTTCAATCTTAACAACAATGCATGCAAAAATGCACATGCGCACACACATGCAGGCATATATTTTAACCTTAAAAACAATACATCATTTGGAATTCAATAAGTGAAAATACATAGTAAAATTAGAAAAATATGCTTATAGGGAAATGTTGAAGAATGTAGAGAAACTGAAACTCTGAAACAATACAAATTGAGGAACAGATTTTCCTTTGTAAGGATAAAAAAGAGACAGGTACCCAGCCATTGTAGATGCTACAAGAAATTCAAAAGATAAGTAACCCAAGATAACAGTTGGGTCAGATGGATACTTACAAATTACCACACCTTTTCCTGGTATAGGAGTTCCAGCTGCAGGCTATACAGAATACACCCAAATTAAAAACAACAACAACAAGCAATAATCCAACATAAAAAAAATTGAATTGAATGCACATAAATGTCAATCACAAATACCTTTTTATTTTCAGCAATTACTCCAAATATAAAGGACAATACACCCAGAGTTCCAACAATTAGAGACATTTGCTTAACAGAAACAACCATGACTTGATAACCATGTTTAATAACCCTTCAATCAATAATAATAAAAAAAAACATAATAAACTATGTAGCGTTTTTGCAATTAGCAATATTTAGATTGTTTAGAGATATTAAAACACCTTCTTATACCTTTTGTCTATAAAGTGTTCCTTTGCAAAGAAACCAGCTTAAAAACACTATTTCCAGAGAAGAGATCACATCCAATGGCTACCATTGCAACCTCAAGTTCATGGGAAAGGTTCATCCTGCATAGTCATAGACAACTTTCCCTTGGCATGGCATTTGTAACTGAAAGAAACCATCACTTCCAATAACATCAAAATCAGCTTTCACCCAATTCACTTCATCCCATATTCACCTTTATTTTGCCTCTCCTCCTCAGCTTTCTTGAGTTGATGTACCAGGGCAAGACCTTCTCTCTGTTTGACACCCACCCCTTTACCATGTGGGTTGGCCTTGGTTGTACGCTAGCTTATTGCTTGGTGGTTGGAGTTGAGAGTTGAGACAACCTATGTTAATCCAGTTTTTGCGGGTGTTCTCCATCGCTGCAGGATTTTATTTGCTGCGGGTGTTCTCCATCGCTGCAGGATTTTATTTGCTGCACTGTCGTTGGCATCTTTAGCCTCTGTGATTTTCCCACACTTTCTTCAGTCATTACTCTACTTGCTCTGCACTTTACTCTCATTTGGAGGAAGAAGAAGAAGATTGTCCACATCATCAAGTCAAAATGAGCCAACTTACAAATTGATTGCCACGTCACCATCTTCCGTCAGTTTTGACGGTCGAGGACCAACAGTGAAAGTTTTAAAAACTTTATGAACTCAATTGAAAACTTTTCGACTTGTAGGACTTAATTGAAAATTTCATATAACTTTTAGGACTACCGGTGTCATTATCCCTTATATTTTTTATGGTTGTTAAAAAAAAAGACATTTTTTTATGGTTAAAAAAAAAAGACATTGTTCGTTTTTCAAATTATTGATATTTTTTTTTACAGCAAAAAGAACTTCATTAATCAAGAAGAAGGTACATCCTTAAGCAAGATAGCTCTAATACAAGCGGGAGCCTCCTGCCAAATTGAAGGACTAGCATTCACATGATCCACCCTAGCTAAAGCATGAGCAGTCTCATTGGCTTGTCTCTTAACAAAACACACCTTAAAATCTGTTCCATCGAAACATAACCTCCTACAGAACTCCACAATACACCCAAGCTCTGAGTCATCAACCCCTGTGAAATTAATACAATCCACAACTCCTTTCGCATCCGTCTCAAAAATTACCTTAGAAAAACCTGCATTTTTAAGCTAACTAAGAGCCTCTTTTAAACATAAGGCTTCAGCTAGAATAGGGGAACAAGTACTATCTAGCCGTTTTATCATACAAAGAACAATTGCCCCAACACTATTTCTGACCACCATTTCCATCCCTATACTTCTATTAGCTACTGAAATAGAGGCATCCAAGTTACTTTAACCATCCACTAGGGGGAAAAGTCCAACGTGAACTTGCATTAACCATAGGGGTCACTATCCTTTCATGGGCAGCTTTCCAAGCATTCCAAAAATTTAAGCTGTTATAGACAATGTCCTTAGCCGAGACAAATTTGCTAGTCCATAGCCAATTTGATATCTTATTTTTTTTAAGATTGTAATTTTTATGTAATGCATATAATTTTTATTTTTTAAAATGCTGATTTCAAAAATTAAATTTATATTTTTTCTAAAAATTATTTATATTGTTAAAAAAACAATTTTTATCCCTTTATTTTATAATATTTAGTAAATTTTTGTATAAAAATATTTATAATAGTTTAAATTGTATTAAATATGTTTTGAAACTATGTCCATTATAAAATATAAATAAAACAAATTCGTATTCAAAAAGACCCAGCTGATTTCATCGTGGAGTTTGCTATTATGACTTTTAATTTGACTTCCAATGGAGAAAGAGTTAACCCAGATACTGATCATTTTCACTTGATTTCATAATATATATATATATATTTTTTTTTGAACTCCATAATATAATAGATTTTCACTTGATCTCATAAGATATAGATTTTTTTTGGAGCATAAATAGATTTGTTGCTAACAATTTTTTTTAACAACATTTAAAGTCTGGAGGGCTCCTGAGAGAGCGGGGGAAAGAGAGATTAAATTCCGTCCTACTATCTTGGATATCCGGTGTTAAACCCCACACGAAAAGAGCTATCCGATGTTAAACTACACACGAAAAGGACTATCCGATATTAAACTTCATACGAACGGATATACGTAAAACCACTTATTTTTCAAAGTGGGGGAACTCCCCTCCCCAAAGCATGCAAATGCATGGCCCAGCGGCCTTTTGTTGCTAACAATTTAGCTCTTATTAATTTTGAATTTTTGACCATCTTTGGAACTAGAAAGAGCCAGTGCTCCAGCAAGACAAATTTGTTTAAATGTATTATTGTTGGGCACTGGTAGAGGCCAGAAATCCGTGATCTCTATATGTGTTAGTAGCAATATGCTGATACACCGTTCAATTTGACTCTAAATGCCCATCACTTTCATTTTTGCTGTTTATTAAGTCCATTCTTGATTCTTGCATTTTTGCATGTGTTTGTGATGGATGCATCCATAATCAACAAAGGGGGAAAAAATAAGAGTAATGAATAAGACTAATGTTGCGGGCGGTAGTGGGCTATTTTCAAAAATATGGTCTCAATTTTCTTAAATACTAAAATTGTGGTAGTTTAAAAAAAATTTAATTTTTGTGGTTCATGTTGACTTTCTTCATTTCAAAAAAAGCCATTTTGTTTGTGTGACAGGCGAAGTAGGAAAGGGACAAAATTTTTCTCAGACATTTCGCCTGTGTGATAGGCGAATTGGTAAAAAAAAAAATCTCCAATTTCGCCTGTGTGACATGCGAAATGGGTGAAAAATTCCACGAAAATAAAATTTTACTATTCATCACATTACTATTCCGACATCCGTTTCCAATACAGTTTAGGTCAAAAAAATCCACGTAATTTTCTCGTTCTCGTGGTATTTTTTTTTTCTGAAATATCATAATTTTTTTGCAATACGTAATAGTAACATACAAAATTCTACAAAAAGTTACTATTTTATTATTCATCAAATTACTGTTCCGACATCCGTTTCCAACACAGCTTGAGTCAAAAAATTCCACGTAATTTTCTCTTCTTCGTGGTATTTTTTTTTCCGAAATAGCATAATTTTTTTCTACGTAAATAGTAACATGCAAATTCTACAAAAAGTTACTATTTTACTATTCATCAAATTACTGTTCCGACATCCGTTTCCAACATAGCTTGCGTCAAAAAAATCCACGTAATTTTCTCTTCCTCGTGATTTTTGTTTTTCCTTAATATCATATTTTTTTGCAATACGTGAATAGTAACATGCAAAATTCTACAAAAAGTTACTATTTTACTATTTATCAAATTACTGTTCCGACATCCGTTTCCAACACAGCTTGCGTCAAAAAATCTCACGTAATTTCCTCTTCCTCGTGGTATTTTTTTTTTCCGAAATACCATCAAATTAGTGTCACAAATTTCACTTTTTTTTTTGGTGAAATGTCAAATTAGTATCCCAAATTTCACTTTTTTTTTGTGAAATGCTTAAGGCATTTCGCCTCTCACACAAGCGAAATGGCTTAAGGGGCCATTTCACCTGTGATACTGGCGAAATGGCCCCTTACAAAAAAAAAAATTTTAATTCATTTCGCCAGTTGCACCGGCGATATAAACATTTCGCATTGGCAAAACTACCACAAATTTGGAATTTAAAAAAAAAAAAAACCACAAAATATAGAATTTTTTTTTTTTTACAACCACAAATGTATTATTTATGAAAATTGAGACTATAAAAAAGGAAATAGCTCATGCAACGGTAAATAATATAATATGATTGTGCACATCATTTTCTCAAAATATTCTAAAATTAACAAAATCCCACGTTATTTATAACAGATGTATGTGGGGACAAAATCTTGACGTCTATGGAGACACATAATCTTCGAATCCCACATCCATAGGTTAATTGTTGTGGCGTGTGCTATAAACATATAGTCCAATTACAGATTGCCTGGATGAGTACTCCTTTGCAGTAAATCTTCTCGTTCAAAGAAAGAGAATCCCTTAATAAAGTTGGGGGAACCTTTTTAATAATTTTCACAAAGGAAGTTTCAAGACAACAGCTTACTAATTCTGTGAAAAAATTAAGAAAATTATAAAATTGTATTCACTTCAAAAAAAAAAATTCTCGATCCTTTCCTTTTACAAACTTCAATTCTCCATCAAAAACTCCTCTCTTCTAAGCAGATACACAGCCATAAGATAGAGCCATCAAAAGAAAGGCAGCTTGTTCTTCCTCTCCCAGCTTCCTCTTCCATTGTCCCTGAAACAATATGTCTCTTCTCATCTTATTTGGCCTTCTTTTACTAATTTTCTTTCTACTCCTATCTGCTGCTCCTTTTTCCAAACCAAGAACGCTTCTATTCTTCTTCCTGTATCTGATCCCGCAAGCATTGCATAATGTCTGAAAAAAAAAAAAGACTAATTACCCACAAAAGAAGAAGAATATTAAACTAAATTATTAACAAAAAAAAAAATAATAATAATATACAAACCTTGGGGCCAGCAGGGCCGCTTCTCCAGCAAGGTGTCCTTGTGGTTTGACAATCTGTACAGCTTTTCTTGAGCTCGCTACACTTGCTTGGAATAGTATTACTATTCATGTCCTCTGATTCTTGTACCTGTTTCAAACACAATACATAATTAAAAACATGCAATAATCGAACACCTCAACTCAACAGTAACAATAAATGTTTTGTTGCTTACATTTGAGTTTAAATCCAAAATCATCATTTGAACTGGTGTAAGAAAGGGTTAAGTTAAAAAAAAAAAAAAGGGATTTTAGAGAAAGTGGGGATGCATTTACAAGAAATGGAGTGGGTATGCTATGTTATGTGTAGTGTTGGCTATGAAGACGATTAGCGAAACGGTGAAGTACCATTGAAAGAAAAATTTTTGAAATGGGTATTTTGAGAGACACGCAGAGAGAGGGAAAGAGGTGTGTTAATAAATGTGAATCGGCTCTGTAGCAGTAGTTGCAGTAATGGCGAGAGGAGAATAAACAGGAAGAGAGAGTAATGGGTTCAACAAAACAATAACGTTTTGACTCGATATGTATACAGTATGGTGGCAGCACTCACGCCTCGTACCAATTTTTATTTTGGGGGTGGCGGCGTAAAAAAAAACCCTAAATTCTAATAAATTTTTAATTGACTAAAATACCCCCTCAATACAGGGGGTTAAAAATTTACCTTACCTGTTTTTTGAGTTCATTTTACCAAGTTTCATTCTCGAGTAAATAAATAAAAAAATAGTTTAGCTATCAGTTTCTATGAAATTTTTTCAACTCTTAAAACAAAAAAAATTGCTCCAATTATATAATTTATTGATATTTATATTTAGGGATATAATCGAGTCAAACCGACTCGTGAATCATTTAGGATTGATTCGAAAAAAATTTGAAATCAACTTAATTATTATCAAGTTAAGCTCAAATTCAGTTCAAACTTCTTAATTTTTGACTCAATAAACTTGTGAGCTTAATCGATATTGTGCATATTTATCATTTTATTTTAATATAGTTACTAAAATATTTTACCCAATCGAATTGAAATTGAACTCGAGTCAATTTTGAATATTTGAGAATATATATTTTTAAAATTTTAAATAATTAATTGAGTCGAATTCAAATATAAAAATTATTTAATCACAATAATCTCGAATTTTGAAATAAAGCTTAACCAAGTTCGAGTCGAATTTCGAGCTATAAATTTTAAAATCAAGTCAAGTTTGATGGATCATGGAACTGTCAACTCAATTACATTCCTATTTATGTCATATGATTTTCCTATTAATTAAAAAATAAATAAATAAATAAACAAACAAGTGATAAGTTGGATTATTTAGTTAAAAGAAGTGATATACTTGACTATCAATACATCCAATGTAAAATAAGTGACCTTCCTAATGAGTTTTCACAGCATTATAATTTTTACTCTTTTATCGTAATAGTATTTTGATACTTGATAATCAATTAATTTACGTGTACATTTGTAACCTTTCAAAATGATATAAAATCCAAGTGTTTTTTTTTTTTTTTTTTTTGACTCATAATGTCCAAGTGTTAAATCACTTTTAAGACCTAAATAAGAATAATTAGGGAGAGAATTATGAAATTTGGAATGAAAACATAGGAAAAAGAAAAACACAGTAAAATAATGGATGATAGCGATGGTAGGAAGGGTCAGAATCTTACAAAGTTGTCACTTTTGTCTGATAATACTTGAGAGGAGGGGCAGTAACTTTCAAAAGGGTAAATAGTCTGATAATACTTGAGAGGAGGGGCAGTAATTTTCAAAAGGGACAGATAGACATATGCTGTCTAAACCTTTTTATTTTTTTAATTTGGGTATTTAAATAATTTTTTTTTAATAATTAGATATATGAAGATTATAAAAATTTATAAAATGATATATTTAATAGATTTTATAAGTTAAAGTGCTTATATGTCCTATTTTAAGCAATAAATTGATTTCAATATCATTTTTTTATATTAAATTTTATTTTTTTTATTCTAATAATTTTTATTTATCAAACTAAATTAGAAAAATTATATATTATATATTATATATTATTTTTATTTTATTAATTATACTGGTTAAATTTAATTTTTTTATTCATGATTTTAGTCAATTTAAATTTTTATTCACTAAAAAATTATTTTTTATTTTTAATTATAATAAATAAAATTTTATTTTATTTTATTTTTCTATAATATTTCAATTTTTTTATTTTACTTTATTTTACTAATATTCAGTATATTTTTTCAAATTTAATATATATGAGTGAAAAAAGAAATTTAAATCGAAAAAATAAGAAATTGAAATTTTAATATAAAAAATGGCATTTAAGTCAATTTATTGTGATTTAACCACTGTAATCTAATATTTAGTATATTTTATCTTAAATGCCTTTTTTTATATTAGATTTCAATTTCTTATTTTTTTAATTTAATTTTTTTCACTCATATATATTAAATTTGAAAGAATATATTGAATATTATTAAAATAAAACAAAATAAAAAATAAAATTGAAATATTATCATAAAAAATAAAAATATTAAATTTGAAAGAGTGAAAAGAAAATACAATTTAACTAAAATAAAAAATAAATAAAATTTTATATATTATAATTATAAATAAAATATAAAATAATTTTTTACTGAATAAAAATTTAATTTGACTAAAATCATAAATAAAAAATTTAATTCAGCCACTGTAATCTGTAAACTAAAAATAAAAAATTTAATTTAATTTTTCTATTTAGTTTGATAAATAAAAAAATATTTTTTTTATTTCTGATAATTTTTTTAAAAATATTAAAAAAAAAAAAAATAAAGTTTAATATAAAATATGAATATTTAAGTTAATTTATTGTTTAAAATAAAATATATAACAACTTTAAGTTGTAAAACCTGAGAGAGACATTATTTTTAAAAAAAATTAAAAGTTTCATATTTAATTATAAAAAAAATTATTTAAATACTAAAATATTAGAAGTGAAAAGTTGAAACACAATTTATATATTTATCCTTTTTCAAAAAGATAAGGATAGAGGAAGAGACAAAACCGGCCCATAGATTCTGGTCCACAAACAAAGCCAGCTATCAATGTCTGTATTATTTTTGTCCTTACAATCTCTAAGACACAAAGCCATAAAGGAAAGGTGGTTGTTGCTGTTTCTTCCGCTTTGTTTGCTAGTAGTTTCTATCATTTGAATACTCAAATAATTCATTGGTTACTGTTCTTGGGTTCTTTCAATTTTCTCATTCTTCCATTACTGTGTTCTGTGCAGTCATGGATAATGGAGCCATGACTTTGAAGTGTCAAGCATAGGCTATATTAGATTTCACTTTTGGGTAAGCTCAAAAGCATATTTTGGTAATGGCTGAAAGCTGTATCCCCCTCGATAACTCCACATCATGTCTGCAACTAATTTTATAATTTACTAATTGCTTTAAGCAATTGGCGTTTCTTCAACTTTCGTACAGGGGTCACTGAGTTAGCCTAACTAAACGCCTAACTAAACATATAAGAGTTTCTCTACAACTAACTAAAACAACACATATTATGATATTAGTGTCACTGTTAAGTGTTAACAAACAATATACATAACAAAACCCTTCATCATCTTGATGATCAGTAATGCTTCAGCTTTTTCTTCCTCTGTCCGAGTGCAGTGCAAATTTGAGCTAGGAAAGCGAAAAGAGTACCCAGAAACAACATTAGCCAAGACAATATGAATATTGCACAGTCATGGAAATTGTTCTTTGGAAAGTGTCCCCTATCTGAGATTAGCAATGCCCTGTATACTGCTTCAGCTGCTGCGTAGGCAGTAACAGGATCGGTCTCCTCTGCAAGAAAGCCGTATTCTGTAATGCATACAACATCATATACTCCATTAGTCTCTGAGATGCCTAGACATTCGCACAACTTGATCCTGCCTTCTATTCTCTCCTCGTTTGTTAATAAGTCTCCGTGTGTCAAGATCAAGACGGGATTTTCATCTGCAAGAACATGCACTAGTGAGTGTGAAACATCTTCTTGATGAAGTTTCCCGATTAATGATATGATGCTACATGTAAGTGGTATCATATTATATGTTGAAAATATTTTAGGTAGGTAGATGGTCCAAACTGTCACAATTACAAGTCAAATTAAGTGAAAGTACCGTTAACTAAATTGAGTAGTTAACACTTAATTAGAAAGAAGTTAAGCAAATTAGAGGAGAGCTTACTGCACTTTCTTAAAGCAGGGTAGCAAAAGAGTTCTCTTGTAGCTTCTAACGGCTTGGAATCACCAGCTTTTAGAGCTTTATACACTTCAGCTATATTAACCACAACCACTACGCAATTCACTCTCCTCTCTACAAACTTTGAAGAACAACTTGAAGATGCGGCTTCTGTATCATCTCTCAACAAAGAACCGTCTCCTGATCTCAAGCAAAGCTGCTTATGGTGAACTCCATCAGTCATCCAACAAGACAACTCTTCAAGGGCTTCTCCAATTTTATCATATTTAAACCCTCTAGAGTCATACACACAAAACCCACTTTGCATTGATCTCATTACATTGTGCTCTTCCATGTACATGGTCGTGTAGTTTTTGGCACTCCCTACAAAGATTAGAAAAACAAAACCAACATTTACTACTACTTTAGTTGCCGTATTCTTCACATAAGAAAATAGTAACTTTCATGCAACAGAAAGACAGTACATAATACCTGATGAAGTTTGAGCGAAAGGTACAAGTCCAGTTCGACCAAGAACACTGTACATTAAGTTGACAAGCGAACTCTTACCAGAAGACGAGAAACCCACCAAGAGAATTGTGATTACTGGTGGAATATCCATTTCTTCCTTTTTGATTCCTCCAGTTGGTACCCAAAAATCACCTGATCTGTACATTTGTAGCTTGTAACGAAGTTCATTGAGTCCTTCATGAGAAATCAGAGCCAACCTTTCCAACTCTCTAAGAACTCTAAGCCTTGGAGTAAGACTTGAAACGTTTGGTAAGCCAAGCTTGAGTTTAGCACATTCTTCGAACTTGGCAGCTGATCTCCACCAGCAATACACCATTCTTGAAGATGGGAAGTCATCTTCATCGCTGGAAGATAACTGGCTTTTCATTTTTTTGAGAATTTAAATAATGGCTTGATGAAGTTAATGATATGATCTTTACTTCATTCAGGTAGTTCTCAAACCGAATGATTGAGGAAGAAGAGATAGGGACAAAAAAAGAAAAAGCATAGTATAACTTTGATCACGGGTTACATGTACGAAAAAT
>CATIWO010754129.1:0-19181 GCA_949673435.1 Macaranga tanarius | reverse complement strand
TTGAAACGGATTTAGCAACGGAATCGGATTCCGTTGCTAAAATTAGAAACGGAATCGGATTCCGTCGCTAAAATTAGAAACGGAATCGGATTCCGTCGCTAAAATTAGAAACGGAATCGGATTCCGTCGCTAAAATTAGCAACGGAATCCGATTCCGTCGTTAAAAGTTTTAAAGAAAAATTTATAATTTTATAATAATAAATTCATAATTTTTTTAGAAACGAAAATTCCGTCGCTAACAATTTTAATTAGAAAAAGATTTAAGTTCCGTCGCTATTTAGCTACGGAATTATTCCGTCGCTAATTAGAAACGGAAAATTCCGTCGCTATTTCCCATTCAATATGCTGGCGCCAACGTTCCCACAATAATATAGCGACGGAATAGTTTTTCGTTTCAATTTCTGTCGCTAATTCCCTTTCTAATTCCGTCGCTAATACATTTAGCAACGGATTTTTATTCCGTTTCTAAAATTTCGTAGCAATTTCAAATTTCCGTTTCAAATCCGTCGCAATTCCGCTTCAAATTTTGAAACGGAAAATTCCGTTTCTAAATCGGTTTTTTCTTGTAGTGTATGGACAACATCAATTATTAGATTTTCCAATAGATGCTTGCTGATCTACATCTACACTTTTTTTTTTGTCACCTAGTTATCAATCGTATGCAATTGTTACAGACTAAGTTTTACCTATTGCCTGTGCCATGTAAAATTATATCGATCAGACATTGTTCTGATGCTTGTGATATGGAAAATATCATGCAACAAGGGGGTTTTATTAAGCTCATTGCAATGAAAGCATTAGAATACAATTGCAATCCATTTGGCCTTTTACATAAATAATGTATCCATATTCTTATCATTTGAATGTTGCCTATTTGAAGTGCAAATGGTGGGTCTGTTGATTAATGACTATTGCCGTATATATATAGCTGAGCCTCTGACCCATCAATTGGATATATATATATATATATATATATATATATATATATATGATAAATCTTGCTTAAAGAATACACTTGGAGGTATATTTATTTGCAATCATAAATAAAGTACTTTCAAATTGATCAATCAAAATTCAAAACAATGCCTATGGAAATGACAGTGAGTAGCTGTGCTTATCTCAATTGGCCCTATAAAAGACTACCCTACAGAATGGTAATGAGGCTTTTGTGGGTGCAATTTATGCTTTTTGCTTGTTAATGTACATGTTATAACTTATAACTTATGTAAGTGGAGTACTACTTGCTTTTGGGCAGTTGATGCACATGTTACAAATAAAGTTGTGTATTCCTCAATTCATGGAGATTGGCTCTATCATTTATCTTCAAAAATGGTCGTATTATTTATATATACCTCATTTTGTTAGGTAGCTTGTGCATGTATTTTTCTACCTTGTTCACCTTGTGCTTTTCTGATGCTGAATAGAGCTGAGCCAAGCATGGCTGCTACAGAAAGCAGGACTAGGAACCCAGACCCAAAATATACTCCATCTTTTACTAGATAGCACTCTTGGTCTAACCATCCTTTTCCATATGCCTGCTTTCTGCTCATGCTTATGGCTGTGCTTAATAAAATGACTGCAACCCCAAAGCTGATCCTGCACCAACACCAACATCCATGAATTTAAAAAGCAAAACAAAATCCCGTTATTTAAGACCATGTTTCTTTTGTGACTTAAACTATTGTTTCCAGGCGTTGAATCCCATATTAGATTTTAAGAACCTCAGCATCTACAGCTGTCCCATGTTCTTTTACAGACTTCTAAACTAAAGATTATTCTGGCTGCCACACTGTGACCAATCGCTAGGTCCCCACTTCACTCCTATTTGTCTATTCTAATGCAAAGTTGGATAGAGCATGAACAAGTGGGGTTAGGGGTTGGCTGGACCGAAAATCGAACCTAAACACATAATTTCAGTTCAGTTTGATTTCCATTTTTTCAAAATAAAAAATTTTGATTTAAATCCAATGAAACTAAGTAAACCGAATTTTATTATTTTTATGTACAATATTTAGATTTTTTATAAAAATATATTTTTCAGTGGGAGGTGCATTTATTTTAGTCCACGAGCTCATAAGTTCAAACATTCAAAATCACATTTTTATTTTTTTATTTTCTAAAATTAACTTGACCAAAAACTGGATCAAACCAACCTGTTTGTGGTTTGGTTTTTAGTTCTATTTTTGAAAGTCAAAAAAATTAGTTAATTTGTAAAATCAACCTGACTAAATACTCACCCTAAGTGGGGTTAAAGATTCAGAGAACGAATCATCATTAAGCTAACATTTAGGATTGATAGGATCACTAGTTGATTTTATTGAGATTCTGTTATTTTCTAGACATTGGACTTATAATTTAATGGTTAAATTTAAAATTTAACTGTTGATTTTAATTTAATGTATATATTTTAAAACGTTATATAAAAATGAAGGGAATGATGGGTGTCGCAAAATTTTTTGGCAAAAATGCCCCCCATGATACAGGGGGCATTTGTTTGTGGTGGTTTAATTGGGGGGAAAAGGTAAGTGTCACGGGTTGCGAGGGCACTGTTCACCTCGCAACCCGCGACACTTACCTTTTCCCAAAAATGAATTTAAATTTTATTCGAATTTGAAAATGTAATCGAATATTTCATTAATTTATAAATTAACTTAATTGATTTTTATTTCGTATAAATATATGTAATATATGTCGATTTTCATTCTTTTCTTGTACATTTACTTGAGCATTTATGAATGAATATAAGATCTAGTTGTCTTATTTATCACTTTTTAAGGATGTCTGTTTTATCAAAGGGAAAGGAATATTACAACGAATAAGCAATAGGATTATGAGGGAGAGATTTGGATTGATTACCTACCAAGATAACACCAAAACTGCAGTGGCAATCTTTGGTTTCTTAGCCTTGGAAGCATTTCCATTATTTCTCCAGCAAAAATTGCAGCATATCATAAAATTGCCTATGATTTGCGCAACTATCAAGCCTACCAATGCTGCAATTCCATAGCTCAAAGCCCTACTCTCAGGCAGAGAACAAAGTTTATCATCCAACTTGACATCTTCCTTCTACAAAAAATCAAAGCACACAAAAGTTCCACTTTACAAAATTTACATACTAATTAAACAACAACAACAACAACAACAAGGTTAAAATTAGTACCTTCACTTTCTTGGACTCGGCAATAATACACGAAATAAAGGAGACAACGGCGAGGGAGACTATAATAATAGAGAAAAAGAGCAAGAACCCACATCGACGTACTTCCATGGCGGAGTAATAGTGCTAGTAGTTTTGTGTTTTGTGCCTTGTAGATGCAGTAGAAGAGGAAGAAGAAGAAGAAGAAGATAAAAAGGGAGTGAGTGGTTGAGTCTTGGAGCTTACTCAAGGAATAGAATAGGAAAGGTTTGGGTGTCATTGTTATTGTGTTTTGCGGTAGTTGAAGCTTTCCTTCGAACAAGTTTTTCTTTTGCTTTGAAGGAGAGATACCATACCATTCATATTGCAAGGTGATAGAGTATAAGATGGGTTAACTTCATTTTCAATAAAATCATTAAGAGTTTATTTGAACACATAATCTACCTGTATATATATATGGTTAGAAACACAAAATAAGAATTATAACATGTAAGGTATTCATTTTCTTTTTCCTTCTTTTATGCTAAGTAAAAAGTGTTGATATAATATATATATATATATATACTAAATCGAGTTAAATTATTAGAATGATTTTAATAATATAGTGATTTCGAGAGTGTCATTTTGTAATTTACTTTTTCTTAACAAATAAAATTTTTTATGAGAATAATTTTATTCATTTTATTACTATAATAGTTAAATTAACAGTAAATTGTATATAAAATAATTTTGTTATCGTATTAATATTTTATTATAAATTTAATAACAATGTTAAATTATAAAATATTAAAACCTAGTAAAGAATATAAAATTACAAATGTACGTATTTTGTTGTACTTATTATTATTATTGTCATTATTATTATTATAAGAAGGTGGAAACTGATGAATGGATTTAATCAAATGAGGCATTGTATAATCGTTAATTATTTGTCTTTTTCAAGGGAAATGAGATGTAGTTTTATGTATTGTTTGTATGCAAGTTCCAATGTTGCATATGAAGGTGGCTCCTATCCATCTTCAACTTAATATTCCTTCTAAAAAGGAAAACTCCAATCGACAGGACTATAACTCAAAAGATGCCTAATTCTATATTTTTTATCTGAGGCAGGTTTTTTGTAATGGAGCCGTTGACTACTCCAACTAGGGGAGAGCAAAATATGACCGAAACCGATTAACCGAATTGATTTGGTTCCGTTCGGTTATATATTGGTTCGGTTTTAGTTTTTGATAATACATAACTGATTGGTTCGGTTTGATTTTGGCTTTGAATTTGAAAAATTGAAAATAACTAAACTGACCGATTTAAATATATATTAATTATAAAAATATTAAATAAAATATATTAATTAGAAAAAATTATAAATAAATATTATAATTATAAATAAAAAATATTTTTTTAGTTATATAATTAAAGAATAAGCTTAAAAAATTATAAAAAAAATAAATAAAAAATAAAAATTTTATTTAAAAAATATTATTAATTAACCGAAAAATCAACTGAATTGAACTGAGTCGATTTGATTTTCAGTGATGATCAGTTCGGTTTGGGTTATGTATTTTTGAGGATTCGGTTAATCGGTTTTACTCGGTTTGGTTCGGTTCTTGACCGAACCGACCGCTGCACACCTCTAACTTCAACAAGTAAAAGTGTGTTCAATTTCGATAGTGCACATAATAATGGATTTTACTATAGTGCAAACGTTTGTATCTATACAAATGAAATTACAACTGTTAAATTAATTTTTATTTAATTACAACCATTGATTATTTTGGTGTATCAATACCTATAAAATATATCAATGGTTCTAGTTAATTAAATTTTAATCTAGCGGTCTTAATTTTTGATAAATATGAGAATATCATATCTCCATATCCATGGATCCAAATCCAAAAAGGATTAAAGAGACCTAATTGGTAAGGAATTAGGACTCTCATGATGCTAATCCAAATAGGACTAGGTATGTCCTTCTTATGCCTATATATAGGCTCATATCTTTCATTATTGATTATCTTGAATAGACTTTCCCTAACTTAAGTATCGGAGAACTTACGGATCAGAGATCCTAAGCTCATCCAAGGTGTTCTTTTGTGCTTGTAGGTTCGGAGAAGGTTCGACATTCATCAATTAGCACCGTCTGTGGAAAATAATTTTATTTTTCAAATTCACACTCATCAAAGTCTCCTGTGTTAATTCATGGCAAACACTTCAGATCCTCCACCTAGAAAAAGTGGAGCATCTACTAGCACCTTGGTTGTCAATTGAGCACACCCAATAACTTCTCAAGGCGATTGTTCACAATCTCTTGGATCATAATCATTACCATTGACAATCACTACTCAACCAGAAATAACTTACGGAATATCTCCATCATATTATACTCCTTTCCAGCATATGTCCAGATCCATTCCAACCATATTTTTTCCAAACATGTCAGAATTTTCAACTCCACCTAACATGGGTGGAACAAATCAAACTCCCGTCCCACCCAATCTGCCACCATTAGCCAGAGAACAAATAATTCAGAGCCTCAATGCTCAGCTTCAGTTTGTACAACAACAAATTTCACTCTTTTCTCAAGGAGAAAACGACGCACCTGCTACGAGAACATCTACTCCTAGATCGGTTCTAGCAATAGGAGTGAATAATGACAACCGATTGCCACTCCGAACTAAACGAGAGGAATCGCGGGATGACAGAAATAGGAGACAGGAATCCAATTCAGAGCAGGAATCGGAATCCAATTTCCCAAGGAGAGCTGACTTCAATTGTCAGTTATGGGAAGCATTACAGAAGGCTCGTACAGGACCTGATGAAATAGAGGAATGCATATTAGATGGAAGTACTCCATTCGTTCACAGCATAATGGTGACCTTAATACCTACAAAATTCAAGGTCCCACCTCTAGATCAATATGACGGAATGGATGACCCCATTGCACATATCTCAATGTTCTGTACAAAGATGATGTTGCAGAATGTTAATGATGTAATTATGTGCCGAGTCTTCCCCACAACTCTGATAAACACAGCTCAGAGATGGTTCCACAGATTACCAAAAAATTCTATGTCCATTTTCTAAGAGTTAATCGAGCAATTTAGGATTCGGTTCATTACCAATATCCCGCCATAGAAGAGCATCAATGATTTACGACTCTGTAAATAAGATGATAACGAAACACTTCGAAGCTATCTTGACAGATTTAACAAAATCGCTATACAAATTGAGCACTTGAGCAACGAATCAGCTGTAGATGCTTTGAAATTTGGAACTAAGCTGAGGAAGCTTAGAGATAAGATAACGACAAAGAAGCCCCAAACTTTTTCGAAAGCAATGGCTATCACAACCAAGCTGATTGACTTGGATGAAGACAGAAGAGATATGCGAAAAAGAGATGATGAAAGGGGGCCAAGAAGAAAAGAGGAGAAAAAAGTATCAAAAAGGGAATATGGTTCCAACAAACAGAGGAGTGATGATAAGAGATACGCTCCTCTTAACGCTCCTAGATCAGAAATATTAATGTGGATCAAGCAAAACGGTATAGGCATACCAACCCCGCGAAAGCTTAATCCACTTTATGAAGAAAAAAGAGATAAAAATCGATACTGCAGATACCACCGAGACCATGGTCATGACACAGACGAATGTCGTGACCTCAAAATAGAGATAGAATGATATGTCAAAGCAGGCTCTTTGAGAAAGTTCACAGAAGACTTCCCAAAGCAAACTAGAAGTTCGGACATTCACCCTGAACATCAGGAAGACGCAAAGATGTATCTGGAGTCATAAATATGATCATAGGTGGCGAATCGTCATCAGGAGCTAGGAAAAGACCACAAAGAGAGATATATACGGCACAAACCAGTTCTTCCATGCCGATGATCATGATCACCCTAGAAGATGAACTGCATGTAAAATAACCTCATAATGACGCACTAGTCATTAACACGCACATAAAAAATTACCTTGTAAAGAGGATGCTCGTAGATGACAGTAAATGTTCTAATTTGGGAAGCCTTCCGAGCAATGGGAGGTTCATCAGTAGAACTGAAACCCATAATAAACCACATAACCAGCTTTTACGGAGGAACCATCAAACCAATGGGAAGTGTCGAGTTGAACATAGAATTGGGAGAACGAGACTCCCAAGAGCATTTTATAGTGAAAGCACTGTTCAACATTGTAAATACAAGACTGACCTATAATGGAGTCATCGGAAGACCAATCTTATGGGAAACTAATGTCGTAACAAGTATTAGATACTTGATAATGAAAATCCCAATTCAAGGGTGAGTTATTACGATCAAAGGAGACCAGGAAATAGCCAAACAATGCTATCAATTAGCCATAAAGGATAAGTTGGAAGCCTTTCCCATTGAATCCAATATGGAAATAAAAAAATAAGGAGTAAAGCCAAAACCGGTAGAAGAATTGATAGAAATAAAGTTGACGAATGGCAAAACTATAAAAATTGGTGGCGAGATACCAGAGCAAACAAAAGAAAAATTAGAACGAGTATTGCAAAATCACTCGGGCACTTTTACCACGCAAGCATCAGAAATAGTAGGGATTGACTCAACAGTAGTGGCTCATAGCCTGAACATTGACCCCTCTATTAAACCAGTGATACAGAAGAAGCGCAACTTCATAATAGAAAGGTAAAAGATCATAGCATCTGAAATAATGAAGCTTTTAGAAGTGGGATTCGTACGAGAAGTCATACATCCTGAATGGCTAGCGAATGTCGTACTCATCCGAAAACCAAACGGAAAGTATAGGATGTGCGTAGACTACACAAATCTAAACAAAGAATGCCCCAAGGATAGTTATCCTTTACCAACTATTGACCAGTTGGTTGACTCAACGACATGCCACGAAATGTATAGCTTTGTGGACGCAGCCTAAGGATATTACCAGATCCCTATGAAGTAAGAGGATTAAGAAAAAACATCATTCATAACTCACCAAGGGTTATACTGTTATAACATTATGCCCTTCGGACTCAAGAATGCAGGAGCTACATACTAGAGGTTCATGAATTTTATTTTCAAGAAAGATATTGGTAAAACCATTGAAGTGTATGTAGACGACCTAATCATCAAAAGCCGAACAGAAGAGGACCATTTTACAGACTTAGAACGAGTCCTGGAAATACTATACGAATATAAGATTAAACTCAACCTAGATAAATGTGTATTCGGGGTAAAAGCAGGAAAATTCCTAGGTTTCATGATCTCACAGAGAGGAATCGAAGCCAATCTAGAAAAAATAAAAGCGATTATTAACATGAAGCCTCCAATAACACTAAACGAATTATAAAAATTAAACGGACGAATCACCGCGCTAGGAAGATTCATGTCCTGTTCGGCAAAAAAATGCCTTCCCTTCTTTAAGGCAATGAAGAATGTCAATAAATTCGAATGGAATGCTGACTGCCAAAAAGCATTTGAAGATATCAAAAAATTCCTAACATCTCCACCTCTGCTGAGTAGACCAACACCAGGGGAAATATTGTACCTCTATCTCTCAGTGGGAAATGAATCCCTAGTATCGGTACTTATCCGACAAGATCAAGGAGAATAAAACCCCATTTATTATGTGAGCAAGGTCCTTAGGGGAGTAAAAATCCGTTACCCAAAGATGGATAAATTAGCACTGGCCCTAGTACACACAGCTAGGAAGCTTCGTCACTATTTTCAAGCTCATAAGATAGTGGTACGAATGAATAAACCACTAAGGAAAATCTTGCAAAGACCATAAACATCCGGAAGACTCGTCTAATGGTCAGTGCAACTAGGCGAACATGACATATCATACGAACCTCAAACAACAATCAAAGCATAAATATTGTCTGATTTCATACAGGAAATGACTGAAATTATGGAACTCAGTAATGAAAAGAACCTATGGCGAATGTATATCGATGGGGCATCGAGCAGATAAGGTTCGGGAGTAGGAATAATCCTAATAGGCCCAAAAAAAATAAGAATCGAATATGCTATCAGAATAGCATACGCTGCCACAAATAATGCGGCAGAATATGAAAACCTGATCACTGGATTAAAGCTGGCAAATGAGGTACGAACGAAAAGCCTCCAAATACTCTGCGATTCTCAACTCGTAGTAAACCAGCTAAAAGGAACGTACGAAATAAAAGATCTGAATATGATTAAATATTCAGATAAAGCTCACTCGCTCCTACACATGATTAAAGAAAATGGTACACAATGGACAATTGTCTAAATCCCAAGAGTGGAAAATAAAGCTGATAGCATAGCTAAATCAGCAGCAGAAAATGGACCTATGTTCCAGCACTTCCTCCTCAAGGAAGAAATTGCTAAGCCCTCCACGGAGGAGAATGAAGTCCTAACCACATCCGAAATAGCCGAGTGGATAAAACCTATTGTCGAATACCTAGAAACAGGAAAGCTCCCTGACGATAGGAACCAGGCAAAGAAAATTTGAATAAAAGCTACTCAATACTCACTCTAGAATGGAAATCTATACAGAAGATCATTTAGCCATCCATGGAGCAAGTGTGTTTCGACTGAAGAAAGAAATTACATCTTTCGAGAAATACACGAAGGAATATGTAGAGCCCATGAAGCTAAGGCCACCTTAGTCAAGAAAGCGCTATTACAAGGATATTACTGGCCTATAATGTCCCAGGATGCACAAAAGTTAGCACAAAGTGGTGATAAATATCAAAAATATTCACAGCTAGTACATACACCAGCCCAGGTATAGAATCCCATCGGAAACCCATGACCCTTCGCCATATGGGGAATGGACATTCTTGGACCTTTCCCAATGGCTCGGGACAGAAAAAATTCATAATAGTTGCAATCGATCACTTCACAAAATGGGTAGAAGTTGAAGCAGTCTCTACGATAACAGAAGCAAGAATCTGTAATTTCTTCTATAAGAAAATAATATGCAGATTTGGAATTCCGAACACACTCATTACAGATAATGGGAAACAGTTCGACAACTTAAAATTCAAATAATTTTGTTCTGAGCTCAGAATAAAGCTACGGTTCACTTCCGTAGCCCACCCGTAAACTAACGGACAGACGGAGGTCACTAATCAAACCATACTACAGGGCATCAAAAAGTGTCTTGATGATAAGAAAGGAGATTGGGCTGATGAACTGTATAATGTCATTTGGGCATACCGCACTACTCCAAAGAGTGGAACAAGAGATTCTCCCTTTCTACTAGCTTATGGGATGGATGTAGTAATCCCTGTCGAAATAGGGTCTCCTTCATACAGAGTCGATAAAGACGTAAATAAAATAGAGAATTCAAACGATTACAGGATGTCATTGGATATGCTCGAAGAAATAAGAGTACAGGCTGCAGCTATAGCCGAAGCTAGACGACAACGGGTCGCCCGCTATTTTAACAAAAGAGTCCAATCAAGGGCTTTCAAAGTAGGAGACTTTATCCTACGAAAAGCAGAAATAGGGAAGGGCAACGCAGGAACTGGAAAATTAGATCCCAATTGGGAAGGACCATACCGAGTCATCGAAGCAACTGAAAAAAGGGCATATAGACTTGAAGACTCGAAGGGAAATACCATCCCAAGATATTGGAATATATAAAGCTTACGGAAATATTACCAGTAAGCATCTATAGATCTGTAAAAGGGAAATACCATCCCAACCATTATTCTCAAAAGAAATAAAGAATTTTGATATTCGGAAATGTATTAAAGACGAGTCCTTATACTCGCAAACAAAATGAGTAACTACACTCATAACAATTAAAGACGAGTCTTTATACTCGCAAACAAAATGAGTAACTACACTCGTAACAATTAAAGACGAGTCCTTATACTCCCAAACAAAATGAGTAACTACACTCGTAACAATTAAAGATGAGGCCTTATACTCGCAAATAAAATGAGTAACTACACTCGTAACGATTAAAGATGAGTCCTTATACTCGTAAATAAAATGAGTAACTATACTCGTAACAATTAAAGACGAGTCCTTATACTCGCAAACAAAATGAGTAACTACACTCGTAATAATTAAAGACGAGTTCTTATACTCGTGAACAAAATGAGTAACTACACTCATAACAATTAAAGACGAGTCCTTATACTCGCAAACAAAATGAGTAACTACACTCGTAACAATTAAAGACGACTCCTTATACTCGCAAATAAAATGAGTAACTACACTCGTAACAATTAAAAATGAGTATCGATACTCGTACCAATAATAAGATGAGCTCTTAAACTCGTAAATAGATCGAGTAAAATGCTTCTACTCCAATACATTAAGCATAATACAGAAAGCGAATAAAGACAATCAAGAAACAACAAGACAAGTATCGGATACTTGCAAACCATAGCAAAATTTTACTTTGAGCAAAATACAACCAAATAGCAGAAACGACAAAGGATATTTTCATTGATTCGAAAGTTTGATACAAAATTGCCTTTATAAAGGCAAGAAGTAAAAAGGTTACAAATAAGCTATTCCTTCGGTGAAGGAGGAATGCTACTTCCACCGACAGAAGGACCCTGAGCAAATATTAAAGCTGTAGCCAATTCGGCAGCAGGGTCAATATCTCCTGCTTGAGCAGTCGAATGACTCTCCGCAACGGTAGTCATCGCTTTTTCTCTACGAATTATTTCACTTAAGTCACGAAGAGAAATCCTCTGAATTGGGGTAAAGTCAATATCGGAATAATGCAAAGACAATATTCGTCGGCATTTTGATTTGATCGCTTGCACAAAGTCAACTGTTAGACCTTGGAAGCCCTTCTTCTCATTCGCTCTAGCCTCCTTTAATTGGCAAACCTCCTCTTTGTAGGCAGTAATTGTCTTGTCTTATTCAGTTATGGTTGAACTCAACTGGAAAATAGAACTTTGGAGATCCACATTCTCCTTCTTCTTAATTTCTAAACTCGAGAGGGCACTATCTCGCTCTGCTCGCACAGTCAAAAAAATCTCCTTGGCTTTATGGAGATCGCTCTCGTGCTCGATAGCCAGCTCATTCATTTTTTGGATAGCAAGGCTACGCTTGCTCTTATGAATATAACGAATGTCATCCATTCGTAATACTCCTTGAAGTGCCTGAAAGATAAAAGGCATCAGGAATACGATTAAGATAATCAATGCATGGAGGCAGTTGAAAATAGAATACCTCCACTATGCTTAAAGTGATTTGGCTCTTTAAATCATTTTCATCAGTAGCCTCCCAGTGGAGCATATCCTTCTTCAGGTAATGACACTCTGAAAGATGATCATGAACTAGGGGATTAGAGACACTCGAATCTCCAACTCTCTTCTCAAAAAAAGACACCAGATTGGGACAGGACTCCAATCTCGAACGTTTAAATTGAATATCCCCCTCTTCGGTAGCAGGTTCGTAGGTCCCCTCCGAACCTATTGCTTGTTTCCCCTTTTATTTGTTAGGAGTCTCGGCTTCCTTAGGAGCACTGAGGGACGAGGGTGGAACTTTATAATCCTCGACACTGATTGGAGGAACAGTAAGGTTGGCAACAGTAGGGTTGGTAGCAACCTCAGCAGAATCATCTACAATATTGACAATATCTTCCATAAAATCAGCAAGAAAATCAGCCATCTGCACAATGAAAAAAGAAAAAGTTAAATAAATACCTCCGAATTCCAAAACTTCAGTTATAATATCATAAAGACCGGCATCAGTAGGATGCTCATGTCTATACACAAATCGTTCCATATAAGTGTGCACAGAAGGCAACAAGGTGGAACACCGGTAATGAAGATTTGCAAGAAGAGTCATATCGACTTCCTCTATGAAATCTGATGATCGCTTCAATGATCGGAGTTCATTCATCCATATCACTGGTACTTGTTGAAAGGCAGTCTCATGTTGAATAAAGAAGAATTTGCCTCTCCAATTGCGACTGATATCGGGCAGCGGGTTTCGGTTCGCAATTCGCAAAATCAAAAGGTTCCCAACTGTAAAATGGCAGGAATTATTACCTTCGCCAATAAAAAGCTTTTTCGAACATGAATATTCGATACCATTAGGGGGGACATCTGCTAAATATAAGAATATCATATCCCCATATCCATGGATCCAAATCCAAAAAGGATTAAAGAGACCTAATTGGTAAGGAATTAGGATTCTCATGATGCTAATCCAAACATGACTAGGTATGTCCTTCTTATACCTATATATAGGCTCATATCTTTCATTATTGATTATCTTGAATAGACTTTCTCTAACTTAAGGATCGAAGCACCTACGGATCAGAGATCCTAGGCTCATCCAAGGTGTTCTTTTGTGCTTGTAGGTCCAGAGAAGGTTCGACATTCATCAATTTTAATTATATTAATACAATCGTTTATATTGTAAAATGACTCTATAATAATAGTCATTTTCCTCCCACACTTTGTGAGCCAAATGCATAATTTCACCCATAAACTTCACAAGTGTAATCTTTAATATTTCTTAATTTTTATTGTTTTTATTTAATTCAAATTTTTAGTTTAAATCTTTTTAACTCCTATAATATATAAAAAAATAATATATTTTATAAATAAACATTGATATAAATATAAATAATTTATGTGAAATAAAATAATATAACTAAAATATGTTTGACTTTTTATTTTAATTCTTAATTTATTAATAATTTTTTAATTACGATATTGTATAAATTAAATAAAATTAAAAGGTATAATTCAGAATTAAAAAAAGTTTAAAATAAAAATTAAAATAATTATATAAATTTTTGGGGTAAAATTATTCATTTGGCCTACTTTGTGCGAAGAATTTGCTCTCATTCTCACATCAACAATCTAATCTTTTCAAAAAAATGTGATGATATATTTTACCGACCATAGAATGTGATAAATAATTGGAAAATGTTAAGCGTTGAGCACCGCGGCAATTGCGGAAGAGTAATTTTTCATTTTGCCCTCATTTTTGTTCCCAAAATGTTTTTAAAATTTAATTTCTATTTAGTCTTTGAAAAATTTTTTCTATTGTCATTTTAATACAAAGTTTTAAGATATTTTACAAATAAATTCATATTTTCTATATATTTAAAAAATAAGGAAATATTTGAAATTTATCTTGGAAGTAAATATTTTGCTCTTAATTAAGCATAGAAACCTTAAGGAATAAAGTTCGATTTGGCCCTTGAACTTTTCGTAAAAGATCAATTTGGCCCAAAATGACCTTTTTCAACAATTAAGCCCAGAACTTGCCATTAATGTATCATTTAACCCCAATTTTGGACTGCAAGTGGAGCGTGTAGTTCACATTTATTTATAGGTGCGTGAAGTGTTCAAAGTCAGCATCAATGTCATCATCTTCTTCTCCTTTTGTTTCAGTTGCACTTTTAGGCTTCTTCTTCTTCTACATCTCTGTCTTCCAACTCTTTCTTTTCATCATCTTTTTAAGTACTGTGTGCTTACGATCAGAGCCACGCCTTGCTCCAATTCAAAACTTCCTTTTCCATTAACACTTCAGCTTCTTATGATTATTCTCAAGATGGATATGCTCCTCCTTATCCTAAAGACAGAGTCATGGAGAGAGGGTACGGACTGTTGCTTATAGGATGTAGTCACTTGTGACTCAAAAATAGGTAAAGTGATCGGACTTGACCTTTCTAGCAGTATGCTTTATGGTACCTTCTTCCTCAAAGCTTCGGTTTGAATCCAGTGTATTTTTTATTTATTTTTTATCTTTCTGCATCTTTAAGATGTTTTTCCTTTTTCCTCAAAGCTTCCAAAACCGCAAGAAGATTAGACTCTAAGACTTCAAGGTTAAACCCAGGATGAACACCCGTGGGGAGGTTCAAGCGACCACCCATCTACTCCTCAAGTTTTTATGTCTGAGCAAAAAGCCTTTCAATTTGAATCCTGGCAGTCTCAGTTGCCCTGTTATCATCAAAGCTCGAATTGCTGCTATTCAAGACTGATTTAACTGAACATGATTTTCTTGATCTTGAAGTAGTTATTACAATACACCCCACTCTTTTATGCCTCAAGTTGAACCCCTGCGAGAATAATTACAGCAAAGCAAAGCAAAATCACACATACATACAATACATGTTGTAAAGCCCAGTATTTGTATTGAACCCCACATTAATAATTTTCACAAATCTTTAAAAAAAATCAAATCTTTTGTTCACATAATTAAGAAAAGAAAAGCAAGATGTCATCTTTATCAAGAAAGAAGTGAAATTTTATCCATAAAACACCAACTGAGTTCTTGGCATCTCCTCATAAAATCCCAAATCACATAATACACAATCTAATTCAAAAAACCAAAAACAACAGAGCCACACATGTGCTGTGCGTAAGAAGAAGAAAAAAAAAGAACCTTAGGCGGGAGATAGGAGCGAACAGAAGCTGAACAACCCATTTTCCTTTTTCACTTTATGAAGCGAGAGTAGAGTAGAGGGAGTAGGAAGAGGAGAGTGAGAGTGGAGTAGAGGGAGTCCATCATTTCTGGATGGCATGGTTTCTTAGAAGCCAACATCAATGTCTTTGCTAATGCTATCTTTGCTGGTGTGAACTACACGCTCCACTTACAGTCCAAAATTAGGGTTAAATGATACATTCATGGCAAGTTCTAGGCTTAATTGTTAAAAAAGATCATTTTGGGCCAAATTGATCTTTTATAAAAAGTTCAAGGGGTAAATCGAACTTTATTCCAAACCTTAATAGGAAACAAAACAGAGAGTTTAAATTCCAACAGTCCATCAGGATTGACTTCATTTCATAATGTGCAAAATGAAATGAACCAACTCGTTGAGTAATTTCATGCTAAAGGAATACTTGGTGATTCAACAGAAGAAAGACAAGCTTTGGCCATATAGATAGGCATATTGGTGAATGAAAGGCTAAATGTTATAGAAAGGGAAAAAGTTTTAAAAGGACCAATGACAAAAAAAATAAATACAAAAATTAAAAAATGGTTCCTTATATTGTTGATCCTATCATTTAGACAACAAATATGAACAATAGCAATTTGGCACATGACCTTAAGAAGTCTTTAAGTTTGGTAAATGAAACTCCAATATGCGTAGATGATAAAACTTTTAGTGAGTTTATATCTACGAAAAGAATTTTGTATAAGCCTAATTATCCACATAGGATGAAAGAAGAATTCAAATCTAGGGATAACTCTTTGAGGCCAGACATAAGTTTGGCAGCTTTTTTAAATTTAGATTGTAAAAAGTATGCATCTAAAAGAATAAACGAGTGGATTACTATGATCCGATTTACGATTAAGTTTGGTAGTTACACTCTAGCATGCGTTTATGAATTGTGCAAAGCCATTGTGGTTGGCAATGCTAAAAAATATTGGTATTTACTTATAGCCCACACTTTAATTAAAGAAGAAATAGATAAAGAAGTCTTGACAAATGGTGTTTTGGCTATAGTGGTAAACATTTTGAAAAGAGAGTTTTGTAGTTTCTTTCTATCCACAGAGTCATTAGAAAAAAAAAATCAATAATGGCTTTGATGAAACTGCAAATTTATGACATACGTTATTTTGATAATTTTGCATGTCAATTTTAAAAGTATTATTATAATCTTGATACGGCATCTCAAAAATACATGTTAGAATTATTTTTTGCTAAGCTTGCAGAGCTTTAGCCTAAAGTAGCAAAAATGGCCTATCAACTTCTCCTAAATAAAGACAAGATGGTTAAAAGATTATGAGGAAAAATTTGAGTGGTTAGGTATGCCATAAGAAAGGCATATATTGAACTCCAAGTAAGGCAAGATGCTAAACGCCTTCCTTATTTAAACAAGAGTTATTGTTCTTAGATTGAATATACTCCTAGAAGATATGAATGTTCTTATAGAACTGACAAACAGTCAAAAGTAGGGTATCCTTCAAGAAAGAAAAAATTCAAAGGGTACAATAAAAGAAGAATATCGAAGAGAGAAAGAGAGTCAAAGAAAAGGTCTAGTAAACCTTCTAGATTTGTTAGGAGGAGAAAAAACCTTAAGGATAAAGATATGATTGAGGCCTTCAAGAAAAAAAATATGGAAGAGAACCTAAATGTCTTAAAGGAAAACCTCTGAGTAGCTGTTTATATTGCTATATTTGTGGCTCCAAGAGTCATAAGGCAGATACCTATCCATATAAAAATTATCTTTCAAGCTAATTCAAGACTTTTTAAAACCTTAAACCTTTACCTGATTACCAAACAGTGCCTGTTTTACTCTTTCCAAACCTTAACCAACCATAACCGAACCTAAAAAAACCTATTACCAAATTTTAATGACAGTGGAGAAGAGGTTTTAATGGGTAGATGAGTGAAAGTTCTTCATTTATAGTGTTTCAAATGTTAATAAAGTTAAACCCTACATAAGGGCTCTTCATGACTTCTCAGTTGTGTTTGTCAATCTAGTTTGTGTGTTTCGTGCCTTGGTTTAACCTTAGGAAGCTTTAGGATAAAAAGTCAAACTTTAGTCAAATTACTTTTTTCGAGGTTAAAATCGAGTTCCCAATACCGAATTTCAGTCTAAAACTGTCTTCTAAAATTGTAGCGTGTCTGTGAGTATCGTTTGGTAAAAGTTAAATTATTGACCTCCGGTGGTCAAAAAAAGTCCCACATATGCTAAGTGTCAACCTTAAAAATAAAGTAGTATATACTATTATATAATCACCCTTTTAATATACCTCTTTATTATCTAAATGTCACAAACTTAAGTTGTCTATAAATAGTTGGTCCTATGATCAAAAAGGGGGCTTCTTTTAGAGTTTTTGTGAGTGTGTGCAAGTGATAAAAAAATAAAAAATTCTCTCATATACCAAAAATAAACTAAAATTAGACAAAAAATAAACTATTTCTCTACTTCTTAATTCACTTTCCACTCATTCTCTACATATTTTTTACCCCCAATCCACCATAAAAAATCCTCTATTTCTTCATTATATTACCTATTCCAAAGTCTAAATCATCTAAAAATACCAATCAAATCAAAATCAAACTAAATTAAACTTTATTTACTCCTTTTTCAATTTCAATTTCAATTTCAATTTCAATATATTATTCTTGGTCCTAATACAAGGCCAAAAACTGCAAAACAAAGGTAAATGAAAGAGAAATGTTGAAGGAAGAGATTAATCATATCCTTTTTATTATTTATACATAGTTTTTTCTATTTTATGCATCTTACCATGATTTTGTTATGCCATGTATATAATGTTCCATGTATGCCATTTTATGCTTAGTTTTGTATACTTATATGATTATTATGTTATATGCATGATTATTTACATTCTTTTTATGCAATTTTTGTCGTGTTTTAGACTAGTTTGAGATATTACATGTATGATTTGATATGATATGATATTATATGCTATATTTTACCATGTTTGGTGTTGTATTTATGCCATGACTTATCACATTTTAAGTTTCCATTATGACATGATTTACCATACTTTACATCTTAGATATGATATGATAAATTTTTAGTATTTATATTATGATCATACATAGATATATCGTGCTACCTTTTCCATGACATGTTGTATATATGTATACCATGCCATGTGTTTGGTAAAAACTCTGCAAGTATACAGAATCGACAAGTAGTACAAAAGATATCGTTCCCATAAAGATTTTAATCTATCCACCTATCAATTTATCTCTAATTGTTTAAAGCTTCCAAGAATAGTGATAAGGTTAACTATAATTAACTACAACTGAAATAAAAATAATAAATTTAATTATGAAATCAATTAACCAAATCTAAAACAACCAGTAGGAAATTAATTCACCTCACACTCATTAGCCAATTCCCTTTTCTTAAATCAATGGTTCATGCAAACCCTGAGTTATCTAAAATCTTAATTACCTCTCTTAAGGCTAATCAATTCACTCTATAATATTTAATCAAGATCATGTAACTCAATTCTTATTATAATTATAAACCCTAACTAATTTAATTATAAAGTTAAGCTCAACTCTTATGGAATTTAATTAATTCAATCTATCTCTAGTAATGAACCAATTTCATTTTATGTTTATAGTTCCATTAAGACAATCATCTCTCAATGCATAATCT
>CATIWO010754100.1:0-13152 GCA_949673435.1 Macaranga tanarius | reverse complement strand
GAGTGTTTCGAAATTGGAATTCAGAAGCAAGTTTTCTTTATTCCAATTCTTTGATCATCTTATCTAAGCAATCTGATTTCTAACCTTTCTTAGGAGTTGTTGCCGAATTGAGTATTGGGGTTTTCATGTTAATGCTTTGTGGGTTCAAATACATAAAGGGGTTCTCAAGCTTATTCATGGAGGTTCCATATTATCACTTCTAAGTTACAATCCAAACAACAATCACTATCCAACAATTTCTACTACATTCCATCAAACGTAAATAAAATTTGTTAACAACATTCATTTAGACAAGAGCAAGAGTGATGGCAAGTTAAAACATACTGTTGATATAATATACATAAAGATAACGTACTACAAGAAGGCTGTTAGGAAATGAGTTATCCTAAATATACATATATATACACCAAAAAGAAGGGACAAACCTATCTGCCCTAAACACACAAGGTCTAACTAGACCTAGAGAGTACTGCCATAGCTAGACCTGGCCACGGCCCGGTTTTAGCCCGAAATCAGACCGGTCAAAATCAGAATCAGAATAGGTCAAACCCAAAACCAGGCTGAACCGGCCTTGAACCGAGGGAGGGACCGGTTCAGGGCCAGTTCCACTCCTTTTGGAACTGTGAACCGACAGTTCCGGTTCCGAACCGAATTGGTTCAATTTATGAAAAAAAATATATATTCATATAATTATTATTCCGACATCCGTTTTCAAAACGGTTTGCGGTAAAAAATTCAACGTAAATTTCTATTCCTCGTAGTATATTTTATTTTCTAAAATATCATAATTTTTTACACTACATGAATAGTGCCATGCAAAAGTTAGTAAGTTACTATTCATCAGATTACTATTTTGACATCCGTTTCCAAAACGGCTTGTGGCAAAAAATTCCACGTAATTTTCTCTTCCTCGTGGTATATTTTATTTTCTAAAATACCGTATTTTTTATACTGCGTGAATAGTGACATGCAAAAGTTACTATTTTACTATTCATCAATTACTGTTCTGACATCCGTTTTCAAAACGGCATACGGCAAAATATTTCACGTAATTTTCTCTTTCTCGTGATATATTTAGTTTTCTAAAAATCCCACATTTTTTTACATTGTGTGAATAGTAACATACAAAATTTACTATTTTACTATTCATCAAATTACTGTTCCGATATCCTTTTCCAAAATGACATACGGTAAAAACTTTCATGTAATTTTTTCTTCCTCATGGTATATTTTATTTTCTAAAATACCACAATTTTTTGACAGTGTGTGAATAGTACTAATATTAATTTTTGATACATAACATATTAAAATAGTATATTATTTATTTTTAAATTCATCTCACTAGCCTTTTAAGAGTAAGCGGAATTCAAACTCCTGAATTCGGAGCCAATTGGCCAAAAGATAAAATGTTTTGGTATAATAACCAAAAAATTAATTTTGAAGCGAATTGTCCCTTAATTATAAATTCATGGGTCAAATTGCTACTTCAGCCCACAAACAAATAACTAAGAAGCAAAATTAACTATGACTGGAAGCAGTTAGTGTCAGCTTAACTATAAGGTTCAGACACTTACAAACTTGAGGAGAAACCCATAAGTGGCATTATTCTAAATTGGTTTTTCAGAACTAAACAAGCTCATCAACCATTGAGTTCAAACGTGTTTCACAAAGAAAAACAGATACAAGTTGATATACTGGAGACAAATAAATAGCAATAGAGAAAATATATATACATATATATAATAAAAGAAAGAGGGGGAGAGAGGGTATGCTTGGCTCCTCGCACGCCACCGGCAATAGCCAATCCATAAAAGAAAGGAATGAACTCTAGCTTGTGGCATACAGGGAGCCAGGCATAACCCATTTCACCTTTATAAACCTTTCCTCTTTTTCGCCTCTCCAAATGAGAATATATTATGATCTATTACATATACATATATGCACACATGATCTGTTGACAAATTAAGGCAACTGCTGCAAGAGAAAGAGAAAGAAATATGGGCTTGTGAGTGATGCCAGAAGAGGAGAAATTTTATGATGTCCCAAAAAAGGAGAAATTTTATGACGTCCCAGAACAGTGAGGAGATCAAAGAAGACTTCTCTCTATATATAACATAGGCATGAGTTTTTTTGAAAAAAGTAAAGTGAGAATTTTTCAACTTTGGTACCATATGTACAATGTATGCCCCATTTTGCCCTATAATTCACTCTTACCATAATGCCATATATTTCACTCTTACCCAAAATAAAAAAATAAAAACAAACAAAAACAAAAAAAAAACAAAAAAACAAACACACATTAATTTCAAATATTAAATTTCAAAAGTGATTCCATTATAGCAACTAACACAACACTCCAACTACTCGTTCACTTTTTTACACTTATCAATCTCCTTTTATATGCACTCACATATATTTTGGACTAATTTTATACTATATATACGATTTAACTTTTGTTTGGAACAACCTCATTGGCACACCTCCATACATTATATTATTTTTAATTATTTATGTACGTTGTCCATAATCATTAAACTCCAAATAATTAATTTTGAAAAATCAATTTAATTATTTATTTTTCAAATATCCTCAAAATAGTTTGAGTGTTAACTGAAATTATATTCTTATTTGGACTATTTCAATCCTTATTTTTTCATATTCTCTGAAAAATCAAACCTTAATTAATAAAAAAATGAAACATTTTTCTTATTAATTGGATTATACCTTATGAGTATTCATATATTAACCATCGTAGTTATGCTTATAATTTTGTTTTGATCGGCTGAGAATTGTAAAAGAGAATGAGACTATCACTTCTAAATTATTTTTATAAATTTTTTTTGAATAAGAAACAAAATTATTAGTGTTTAAACTTTAATCTCCTAGACTGTGAAATAGGTTTTCTATTACCTAATCTTTTTGCTTAACAATCAAAATTCTACCTAAGGGTTTTAGGTAAGGAGTGCATTATTCCATTTTTTTCTTCCTCTAGTTCTAGTGTACTCTCCACTACACTTTTGGATATCAATTGTAGTTTAAAAAGAGCCAGTCTTCTCCTAAAGGAATCCACATAATTTTCTCTTCCTCGTGATATATTTTTTTTCTAAAATACTACAATTTTTTTACTCTACGTGAATACTATCATGCAAAAGTTACTATTTTACTATTCATCAAATTACTGTTTCGACATTCGTTTCCGAAACGGCATGCTGCAAAATATTTCATATAATTTTCTCTTTCTTGTGATATATGTTGTTTTCTAAAAATCCCACAATTTTTTACAGTGCATGAATAGTAACATTCAAAAGTTACTATTTTACTATTCATCAAATTACTATTCCGACATTTGTTTCCAAAACAGTATGCGGTAAAAAATTCCACATAATTTTCTCTTTCTTGTGATGTATTATATTTTCTAAAATACTACAATTTTTTTACATTGCGTGAATAGCGACATGCAAAAGTTACTATTTTACTATTCATCAAATTACTATTCCGACATCCGTTTATAAAACGGCATGCGGAAAAATATTCCACATAATTTTCTCTTCCTCGTGATATATTTTGTTTTGTTTCCTAAAAATACCACAATTTTTTTACAATGTGTGAATAGTAACATGCAAAAGTTACTATTTTACTATTTATCAAATTACTGTTCCGATATCCGTTCCTAAAACGACATGCGGTAAAAAAGTCCACGTAATTTTCTCTTCCTCATGGTATATTTTATTATCTAAAATACCATAATTTTTTGACAGTGCGTGAATATTAACATGCAAAAGTCACTATTTTACTATTCATCAATTCTTGTTCTGACATCCGTTTCCAAAACAGAATACGGCAAAATATTCCACGTAATTTTCTCTTCCTCGTGATATATTTTGTTTTCGAAAAATCCCACTTTTTTTTACAGTGTATGAATAGTAACATGCAAAAGTTACTATTTTACTATTCATCAAATTATTGTTCCGATATCCTTTTCCAAAACGACATGCGGTAAAAAATTTCACGTAATTTTCTCTTCTTCATGATATATTTTATTTTCTATAATACAATAATTTTTTGATAGTGTGTGAATAGTACTAATATTAATTTTTGATACATAAAATATTAATATAATATATTATTTATTTTTAAATTCATCTCACTAGCCTTTTAAGAGCAAGCGGAATTCAAACTCATGAATTTGGAGCTAATTGACCAAGATATAAAATGTTTTGGTATAATAACCAAAAAATTAATTTTGAAGCGAATTGTCCCTTAGTTATAAATTCAGGGGTTAAATTGCTACTTCAGCCCACAAACAAATAACTAAGAAGCAAAATCAACTATGACTGGAAGCAATTAGTGTCAGCTTCACTATAAGGTTCAGACACTTACAAACTTGAGGAGAAACCCATAAGTGGCATTATTTTAAATTGGTTTTTCATAACTAAACAAGCTCATCAACCATTGAGTTCAAACATGTTTCACAGAGAAAAAAAGATACAAGTTGATATACTGGTGACAAATAAATAGAAACAAAGAAAATATATATACGTACATATAATAAAAAAAAAAAAAAAGAGGGGGAGAGAGGGTATGCTTGGCTCCTCGCACGCCACCGGCAACAGCCAATCCATAGAATAAAGGAATGAACTCTAGCTTGTGGCATACAGGGAGCCAGGCATAACCCGTTTCACCTTCATAGACCTTTCCTCTTTTTCGCCTCTCTAAATGAGAATATATTATGATTTATGTACATATACATATATACATGCATGATCTGTTGACAAAGGCGACTACTACAAGAGAAAGAGAAAGAAATGTGGGCTTATGAGTGATGCCAGAAGAGGAGAAATTTTATGATGTCCCAGAAGAGTGAGGAGACCAAAGAAGGCTCCTCTCTATATATAACATAGGCATTAGTTTTTTTGGAAAGAGTAAAGTGAGAATTTTTCAACTTTGTTACCATATGTACAAGGTATGCCCCATTTTGCCATACAATTCACTCTTACCCAAAAAATAAATAATAATAAAAAAACACACACGCATATTATTTTCAAATATTAAATTTCAAAGGTGATTCCATTATAGCAACTACCACAACACTCCAACTACTCGTTCACTTTTTTACACTTATCAATCTCCTTTTATATGCACTCACATATATTTTGGACTAATTTTATACTATATATACGATTTAACTTTTGTTTGGAACAACCTCATTAGCACACCTCCATACATTATATTATTTTTAATTATTTATGTACGTTGTCCATAATCATTAAACTCCAAATAATTAATTATGAAAAATCAATTTAATTATTTTTTTATTTCAAATATCCTTAAAATAGTTTGAGTGTTAACTGAAATTATATTCTTACTTGGACTATTTCAATCCTTATTTTTTCATATACTCTGAAAAATCAAACCTTAATTAATAAAAAAAATGAAACATTTTTCTTATTAATTGGATTATACCTTGTGAGTATTCATATATTAACCATCGTAGTTGTGTTTATAATTTTGTTTTGATCATCTAAGAATTGTAAAAGAGAATGAGACTATCACTTCTAAATTATTTTTATAAAAACATTTTAAATAAGAAACGAAATTGTTAGTGTTTAAACTTTAATCTCCTAGACTATGAAATAGGTTATCTATTACCTAATCTTTTTGCTTAACAATCAAAATTCTACGTACAGGTTTTAGGTAAGGAGTGCATTATTCTATTTTTTTTCAAATACTTCCTCTAGTTTTAGTGTACTCTCCACTACACTTTTGGACATCAATTGTAGTTTAGAAAGAGCCAGTCTTCTCCTAATGGAATCCTAAGGCCTTATTTTCCTCTTTCTTTTCATATATGTAAATGTAATTATGCTTAATTAATTTCTTCATGTTTAAGCGAACACACAAGAATCTTGAATGTTGTGGTAAGGACTTCCTTTTCTCACTTTCACTCTTCTTAGTGATAGAGTAAATTGCTTTTCCCCCTTTAGGAGCCAGGTTTTGTCGGGTGTGTTTGGAGGAATTTGAGATTCTTTTTGCCAACTAAAGTCATTAATCCAAATAGACATTTTATATCCCACCTGCATTATTTTGACCTTTATATTATTTCTTTTTTTGTTCAGCCTTTGTCCCTTAAAATGCATGTCATGTCCCTTGCCTACCTAGTTACCTCTTAATTTCTTGACTCTTAAACTCTACAATCTGTATCATTTCAAAATCCATTACTTTTAATTGACTACCAAAGGTTTCTATTTTATTAATTAACTAAGTGTAGATTATGAAGCATGACTGTTGTTTTCTCATATTTATGTTTAACATAACATGTTATTGTTTATTATTGGCTATAGACACTATGAATTTAAACAAGCTAAAGAGGCAACCCGCCCCCTGAACTATCACACAAGGTGCAATTAAGCCTAAAATTAAGTTTTTTTTGGCTATTTACCCCTCTCTCATGCGTCAGCTCCGCGCTTATATTCCATGCTCTTAAAAAAAAATAGGTCGTTATAATTAAATGAGCCAAACGAAGCCCCAAATTACATATGTACCAAAATCCCTAATTTGCAAAATTCCCCCAAACCAATTTTTGAAAATTTCCTAATGTCAACATGTAATTCGTCCTCTTCCTACCATCCATTATCTTCAAGTGGAATATCTTCATTTAGAGGCGTGATTGATTGCCAGTATGATGGTCCCCTTAAGCGGTGCTTCTATTACGATGTGGCTTCCCTATTCATTTCATGGAGCGAGGTAAATCCAGGGCGTAGGTACTTTGCTTGCCCAAATATGGTTAATAAGGTGGGTGTAATTTATTTTTTTATTGTAGCCATTATTTTGTGGTAATGATGTGACAACATGAATATGATTTTTCAGGTTAAAAAGTACAAGTACTAGGAGTGGTATGATGCTGAGTTTCCAAAGAGGGCTATTGAAGTGATAAATAACCTAAAAGTTGAGGTGCAATAATACAGACAATGAAGCAATTACATTGGCAAGGATAGTAATGTTGAAAATAGGTGTGAAAGTAGATTGTCAGAATTAGAGGTTGAAATTCAAGCTATAAAGGAGGAACTTTATCAACTGAAAAATGCAACATCGAATGTCAAATATAAGGGCATGACTATGAAGATATTCTGCTTGATGATTATGTTGTATGTTATTTGTTTTGCATATAGGAAGTAGGTGCTGAAATGTGGAAGCATGTGATCCTGTTTTTTGCTTTTGGGATAGTATTTTGTGATATTAGTTATAGAGATAACTAACAGGGAATTTGGATATTTGTGGTAGTGTGCTAGCAAGGAATGGGATGGCATTGTTGAATTCAATGTATTTTGGGTTAACATTAACAGTAAAAATATTAATAGACTTTGATTGAAGGTAACTATGCTTTGTTTTTTTATATTCATTATTACATTTGTGCTGAGTACTTTATTTGGAAATGTTGATCATTTTTTGAAATATAACTAAGTAAATATATGCTTAGAGAAGTGATTTGCAATGGAGCATTTAGGCTTCTACACCGCTGAAAGGTAAAATAACAAAATACATTCTCAATACGTAGTCAGATGTATATAAGGGAACTCCATTAAATAAGAACTGGAGTACCATTGTACCAGTATACTGGAAAAAAGAGTTTGTCGTTTACATATAAAATCCATATGTATGAAGAAATATTTTACAGAAAGGCAAAAAGTGACTATGGCATCAATTTTCTGCACAACTTGTATGCATATGTAGCCTATACCAAAAAACACCCATCTACCTATGTCCAAAAAGTAAAACCAAATGCCATTTGTCTGCAGAAATCTAAAAACCAATTCTGCAGAACCAAAAATAACAATATGCAAAATGTAAACAAAATATTTGTCTGCATATTACAAAAAAAATGAAAAGGAATACTAAATTTGTGACGACTAAGTTGGTATTCCTTGCTGTGATCTATGTGAAACTTCTGAAGCTGACTACTGATGTTTGCTGATGTAACCTCATTGATTCATGCCTAGCCTATGTTCTCAGCTCTTGCTCTTTTTAAGGCTCCAACTCTTCTCTGAACTGTTGCTTGTAACCTCTGCCCACTTACTGCCTCAGAGCCATCCTACCTCAATCCTAGAGCTTGAAATCTACCATAGGTTAGATTGCCTTGATAAGTCTATGGTGGTTGCAACTCCCCAACAGGTCTTTGAGCTTCTCTAGAAATAGGATTGCTTGGCTTGTTAAGCTTTTGCATAAATAGAGCATTCTGTAAAATATTTGAAATAGTAATTCAATAAGTTAAAAACTCATATATATATATATATATATATATATATATATATATATATATATATAAAGAATTTTTTTATACATATAAAAAGTCACAGAAATATCACATCAAAGGCTGCAACTCCTCCTTCAATAACAATGCCTGTTGGTGGCTTTGTTGGCTTGTGTTTCCTTTTTCCTTTTGTGGTAGTTGAAGTAGTGGCTGAGGAACCAACATTTGCATGTGTTTTTGCTATCTTAGAACTAATTCTGACTCTTATTTCTTCAGAAATACTTGTAGTGAAAGCATCAAAGTGTGGTAATGGAACAGGACTGCTTCTTTTATTCTAAAATATATAATTATTACCATCAAGACAAATTACTTAAAAAGATAGTAATTGTAAAGAAAGAACATATATATCCCAACCTTTATTCATAATATGTTAGTCAAAGAATTTTGTTTGAAAATAAAGCATACCATATTTTGAGAAGGCATTGGAGTGGCTGCTACATGTATTGAGGATCCAACATTTTTTTTCTTGCATGTGGCTTTATTATGGCCAAGTTTTTTGCATACACTACAAATTATCATTGTCCCTCTCCTTGATATCAAACCAGACTTCTTTAGTTCATCTGGATCCTTCCTTCGTAATGTCTTTGGTATTTCCATTTTTTTCTTCATTTGAGGTGGCTCAATAGCTGGCAGCCTTGCTTTTTGCCACATTGTAGATCCTTTCATAAGTGGCATGAGATGCTCATATATTTTGTTGAATGCCTCCCTCTTATACCAAAAAGATACATGATCCTCCAACTTCAACCCCAATTAATGTATTGCACACAAGGCATGTGGACAGGGTATTCCAGAAATATCCCAAGACCTGTAGCTACATGACTTCTTTTCAACACATACAGTGTGCTTATCCTTACCTTCACTGATCTCAAACTCACTTCCACCATTCCACTGAACATGACAATTAAAAGCCCTCTTCATATTCTTCTCAATTTTCTGAACATAACTTGGACTCAAGTCACTTAGCCATTTTTTTTACCAATTGTGTTTGGCCTTCATTTTGTTCATCATAGAAACTCTGATAGCTTCTAACATATGAATGATATGTCATAGATGAGCATCTAATATGATACTATTAAAGCTTTCATACATGTTATTGTCAATGACATCACTTTATGGGGCAGCACTGATGAATGCCCTACACCATGTGTGTGGTGGATAAACTAACAAATCTGATACACATCTTGAAGCCAATTCTTCTAACTCTTCCAAACTATCCAAGAACATCTCATAATATGAACTCTTTGCTGCCTTCTAAAAGTGCATTCTCAGCTCAATTCCTCTCCATCGCTTTTGCCAATTTAAGAATATGTGCATGGCACACCAGTAATACTATGCCTCTGGGAGATAATACTTCACAGCATATAGTAGGCCCTTCTGCATGTCTATTACCACTGCCATTACTACTCCATCAGACAGTTGTAAATCATTTTTGAGCAACCCTATAAACCAACACCAAGTTTGCTTGCACTTAACTTATACAACTACCCACGCAATTGGAAACTGTTGACTATTACCATCGTGTCCAACTGTAGTAAGCAATTGCCCTCTATAATGTGTCTTTAGAAAGCATCCATCCAATCCTATGATAAGCCTGCAGCCTAATTTCTATCCCTTCTTCAATGCATCAAAACAAATGTAAATTTGTCAAAAACATTAGTACCATCTTTAGCTTGAACAAAACATATTGAACCAGGGTGGGTTGCTAGGATTTCTGCAACATACTCATGCAATTATGCATACTGTTGAATATAGTTACTTTGCAACTCAGTTAGCACCTTCTTCTTAGCCCTCTTCACTATGTGATAGTTAATCTTAAATTTTAATTCTCCTTTTGCCTTAGCTTACAACTCACATATCCTTATTGAAGGCTTCTCCTGAATGGTTCTCTTGAGATAGTTTGCAAGAAATTTACATGTTATCCTTCTATTCCTAAACTGCTTAATGCAATTATGTTTAGGGTTATATGTTTTGACCTTAAAATCATCAATAGCCTTCTCTGTACTTGCAAAACACATCCATGGACATCCTCTATAACAGCATATAACCTTTATCCTAGGTTCATTTTTTAAGTAATTAATGTCAATCCCCCTTGTAATGGAATACTTGGTGCATGCAAACTTGAATTCTTCAGCATCTTTAAAAACCATGCCAATAAAAAAAGCTGGCACATTAACAGTTGCATCGTACATAACAGCTTTACTTTTTTTTCTTTTTACAACTTTATTGCCTTCCTCATCAAAGCTATCTTCATTATGATTTCCTTCATATTCAATATCAGTCCTAACTGCCTCAGGCTCATTTATTGCATCAAACCCTGTGGGATTTTCTCCAACTACCTCTACATCTTCATCCTCCTCCCCATCACTCTCTTCAGCTGCATTGATATTATCCTCCATGTAAGCTCTTTTTTTCTTCTTAGCTTCAACTAACTCCTCATCTCCAACATTTGAGTCCACATCAGCATCAATAACAAACTCCTCATTGTCATCATCACTATTTCTATCACTAACCATCCCAACCATATTACTTTTACTAAACTTATCCACTAAACTAGCAAATTTTGCCCTCTTACACCTTAGTTTGCTTGATGTTTTATCAGCAGTAACCTGTACATCTATATAGTCATCAAAATGTACATCATCGGTCATAATTATTTCACATACATGGTCCTCCAATTATTCATCTAAATTCAATCCATCTTCACCTACATTATTTTTCCCACCCACATTCTCAGCCTCAATCCCACCTATATTCACAGCCTCAGTCCCACCCACAGTCATAGCCTCAATCCTACCCACATTCACAGTGTCAGTCCCACCCACATTCATAGCCTTAGTCCCACCCACAGTCTCTAACTAGGGCACTTCAATTACAGAAGGCTTATCTAAAGCATGCTTACAGTATATATCAACATTCTTGTTCTCACAAACCCGTAAAATCTCATGTATCCTAATGTCATTGTGTAATAACCTTAAATCTACTTCCATTTTCCCCCCAGGTTTGAGCCAATACAGTTTTGGTACATGTCCATACCCCAACAAACCAACCATCTTAACAATCCTAAAATAGTGCAACTTATCAATGCCATACACAGAAAAGTCATCAACTTCACCATTTGAATACCTGATGATAGGATCTCTAATGAAAACCCCTCTATGATGAATTCTGACATTTGCTTTAATTACTTCCATCTGAGTGCAATTCAATGAAATGATATATTGCATACTGATTTCATACACTAACAAAAAAAATTTATTTTATCACACAACTTTATTTTCCAATATAATGCAATATTAAATTTTGACTACTGCATCATCAAATACCTTCCACCATGACGCAATTTCATGCATGCATATTAACGTACCTCAATAAGTCTTCAAAATGGATGAGTGAACTTAGATCTTCACCAAGTTTTTAGCTTCAACTGGAACCCTAAATTGATCATTTGCTTTGTGCTAATTTTCAGAGCAGCAATTCTGTGGGTTTTTGTTTTTTTTATTTAGGTTAATATTTAACAAATTTGTGTTTACATAGGTGGAAAAAGAGGTTGTTAGAGTGAATCCCCCTATGAGTGACACCTGTCAGCCATTTCCCGCCCAATGTAAATAATAATTATTATTATTTTGCTTCAATCGTTGTTTTAAGAGCGTGGAATACAGACACAGAGCTGAGGCAAGAGAGAGGGGTAAATAGCCAAAATTAGGATTTCTGTGGGCTAAATAGCCAAAAAAAAAAACTTAATTTTGGGCTTAATTGCACCCCGTGTGATAGTTTAGGGGGTGGGTTGCCACTTTAGCCAATTTAAACATGTTAGGTATGTCGGTTTGTCAATCGAAGTATATTCTATAAAACTGACTTGTAAAATAAACAATTGACTATAAGGTAAAGAATTTAAAGTTTATTGAATTTTTAGTTAAGTTGCACAAAAATTAAAACTAAACTCTGATAAAATGTGGAATGTAAAAAACGTTTTCTTGAGAATTAAAATGTTCATTAAATTGAAACAACAATTGCAATCTAATTTTTTTTATTTGCAACAAATAAATGCTAAGCCAATGTGAAAAGTAATTTGAAGTCTAGTTCTAAGAAAAATTATCTGTGTACATTGATGATAAATGTTAAGTAACCTCTTTTGATATTCTTTCTTTTAATCCAAGAAAAACTCGATAACTATCTTTTTCACAATTTTCATATAATTGCTTCTCCTTTGGATAACTACTCCACAATCCATCATACTACATTATATATAGGGGTGGCCAAGGGCCGGTTTCGGCCCGGTCAAACCCAGAACCGGAACCTGTCAAACCCGGAACAGGGATGAACCGGCCCTGAACCAAGGGTGGGACTGGTTCAGGGCCGGTTCCACCATTCTGGAACCCTGAACCGGCGGTTCCGGTTCGGAACCTACCGGTTCAGGTTCCGAACCGGCCAGTTCAGGTTCATTTTATGAAAAAAAATAAATTATGTCAAAAATTCAAAAAATACAAGTTATAACTCTTTATAAAATTCTACATAATTTTATCTTACTCGTGGTATATTTTATTTTCTAAAATAATACAACTTTTTTACAGTGCGTAAAAGAGAACCGAAAAAACCGGAACCGGCCGGTTTGGAACCGGCCCGGAACCGGGATTAAGCCGGTTCCAGTTCGGTTCCACCTTAGGTCGAACCGTGAACCGGCGGTTCCGAACCAGAACCGGCCGGTTCCAGAACCGGCCGGTTCATGAACCGTGGCCACCCCTACATTATATATCCAATAACCCATACTTGTCAATTAATTAATTAATTAACTGATGGTACAAACCTTGCTCGTTGTACGCATTTTAACTGTAAGCCAAATATACATA
>CATIWO010754025.1:0-22974 GCA_949673435.1 Macaranga tanarius | reverse complement strand
TTTTCTTATTTTGATTGTTCTGTGCAATTTCTCGCAAAAGGGTACTTCTCTTTTCACATAATTAATTTGATTACATATATATAGTTGTGGCTTTGTTCAACTATGGCCTTGCTGAGACGCAGTCTCTTCCTCTTTGTCCATCTTCATGCCACTTTCTTGCTTTGTTCACCAGTGCTTTCTGATGGTACGTACAGCTGATCTCTGCTTATATATATATTGTTGGCTTGAGTTTTTTTGCTTTGTTTAATTTTCATATATATGCAGATAAGACCGATGACAGTGTTCTTCAAGGCATAAACAGTTACAGAACATCCTTGCGACTTCCAGCACTCGCCAAGAATGAGAACGCCGGATGCCTGGCAGATGAAATGGCTGACAAACTAGAAGACAAACCATGTACTGCTAGTGCTGTCAGTTCAGTGCAACTATCAAACTACCCAGAAGCACTGTCGAAATGCGGCATCGACATTAATCACACAACAGATGGTGCTGTTTTGCCCGTTTGCGTGCCAAAACTGGTTCCAACTCTCGTGCTTACAAATTATACACATTCCCAGTATGCCAGGTTCTTGAATGATTCCAGGTTTACTGGAGCTGGACTTGGGTCTGAGGATGATTGGATGGTTCTTGTTTTGACCACTAATACTACAGGGGGCAATTTTGCCGGAGCGAACCGGTTGGTCTCAAAGATTGGTTTTGGCCATTGCATGTTGTCTTTGCTGATGGGGATTGTGCTTGTTTTTGTTGTCTATTAATTCAAGTGCTTCTCCTTGAGATCATTATCTCTTTTTTTTTTTATATATATATATGATTTCTATTATGTATCTTCACCTTAAAATCTGTAGGAGAAATGTAGCAGCAGCAGTAGTGTTTTTTTTTTTTTTTTAATGAATTTAAGCTTGTTGGACATACTCTGTCTATTTTTCTTTTTATAAACAGGACAATATCTATGAACTCATTAAACTGCAAGCAGTCCTCCAAGTCATTCATGATAAATTTTTATCAAATATTAACATTTACGATATATTCGAATTTGAGACAACTACCTCTGGACCTCGAGACAATGACCTCTGAGACTGAGGTAGTTCGAAAATCACCTCAATCTAAATGACCTCTGAGACTGAGACTCAGGTGATTCTAACTTGGGATTTTTCCATACACATTTTGTCTATCGTGACAATCACTTCACTAGTGTAATGTGATGGTGTAGGTATCATTAAATAGATTAATATAATCAGAAAAAAAATTCTGCAATTATTTTCGTATTCTATATAGTTTTATAGATTTTGATTAATTTGGATTGAGCAGAATTTTGTAAAGAGGTAATTAAAGTTTCTGAATAATTTTTGGACTGAACAAAGTTTTTTTCACCATATACATGTATATATATATATATATATATATATATATGGAAGATGATACCGGGGAGAAGAAGACAAAATGTTTGGGGGCAAAAAAAGACGTTTTTGCCGTCCAACATTTTTAAAAGGAATTTTTTTTAATAATTAAAAATATATTAAATAAATTAATAAAATTTAAAACCGTATAATATAAAAATTATTTAATAATAAAAAATATATATTTAAATTATTTAATTAAATAAATTAATAAAATTTAAAATTTTAAAAAAATTTCATCCGTGTATCATAATTTACAAATTTATATATTATATTTATTTTTTTATAATATAAAAATTATTTAATAATAAAAAATATATATTTTAATTATTTAATTAATAAATTGACAAAATTTAAAACCCGAATCTGTCATATTATAATTTATAAATTCATATATTATATTATATTTTTTTATATTTATCATATAAAAATTATAGGAGGATAAAAGTACCGCGAGACAATACTAGGCGCCGCGTACTCATATTATATGATATTTTTTTATATTTATTATATAAAAATTATAAGAGGACAAAAGTACCCGCGAGACAATGCTAGGGGCCGCGTATCCATCGCCTACCATTTTTCTATATATATATATATATATATATATATATATATATATACTGAATTGAAGATTTAATATTTTTTTTGGAACTTGGAACTTGTACCTAAAGAAGTTCGAATTCTTTTGTGTTTGTTTAGACCAACTTATGTTAATAAAGAAAAAAAAACATCTGGCAAAAGGTTGTTTAATGGTATAATTTATGGGACGCTGATAAGCGTTTTTCGCTTTACAATCGTGTAAAGCGCGCGGAGAATCACGATAAAATTTAAAAAATATAATTATTTTTTTACCTTCTAATATTTACGGGAAAATTTTTTTTTCAACAGGAATAAATTAATAAAATAATGCTCAAAAAATAGCACTATAATTATCTCTTTCACACATCACCAATCATTTTCCTAATTTATGTCAGTGCCATATCTTCCTGTATACGGGAAAATTGAAATGAGCCATCAACTGTTAATGTCTGACATGTATCATTGCTCTTATTTATAATTTCCTTCAATTTTTGTCTTTCATGTAATGTTTATGTCCCCCATTTAGAGTTGTAATAAACGCAATTACATTTTTATGTTGTTCAGTTGTTCTCAACATCACTAATTACCAAATTAAAATAGAGAACAATTAACTGTGCCTTGTGACCGCAAGTTATCTCTTTTATTTTGTAATACCTTTTAATTTGTTAAAAATATATTGTGTTTAAATAATTTATAAAAGATTTATTCAAATATTTTAAATAAAAAATATTAATAAATTTTATTATTAGTAAATTTAAATATTTAAATAACTATTTGGAAATTAAAAAATATGTATTAGATTGCGGATGTATAGACTTTTTTTAAAAAATGTTAGTGGAAGTTGATGCATCATCGTCATCCACTTTTATTAAAATTTTAATTTCCAGTCACTAAAGAGTGGAAAAACGGAAGAAGGAAAATGTAATGGGAGGATTAATTAATTCACTAATTTTTTTTTAGCACTAATCTATTAATTTTATACTGTTCCAGGCTGATGAAGGGTGTCGGTGCCGCCACATTTCACTTGCCCAGTTGGACCATTTATAATCTATGTATCATCCTTTGAGCTAATTACATTCTATATATTTAAATTTAAATAAAAATTAAAACTACATAAAATATTCCTATAAAGATTTTATATATTTAAATTTAAATAAGAATTAAAACCGCGCAGTTATTTTTTTTATCAAATGCGCAATTATTTATTATTGTATATAATTAGTAAGTAGTCATAAAAAAAACTTGATTATATTTAAAAATAATAATTTATAATTATAAAGGGGTGGAAATAATTATAGTGTTGATCACAAATTAAAAAAAAATACAAATTTAAGAGACGGGTCATGGAACCAGCTCAGAATCCATTTCTCAGCGACGTTTTCATTTGTATGCAACTAAAATAAACCGAGCGTGCGCACAAAGCTAAACGTGCGCACTTAAAAAGAGAGCCAATAGCACAGCACCTCCTAAAGACAGAAAGGTGGTGGCGCGATTGTTTTCATAGATGGCAATGGGCGGCGGCTTCTTCGGCGAATTCACGTTCGCACCTTCAAATCGAACCGTCCATTCTAATCCATCACTAATCAACGGCCGAGATTCATCTTCTGCTGCCGACGATGATGATGATTGGGGAGATTTCGTTGCCACCTCCGGTGGACTTGCCCATGCCCTATCACTCCCTAAATTCTCCAATTCGGTTGACCTGTTCGTATTATCTTCAGATCATCGTCAAAAACCTGAAAACGACGATTCATCGGAATTGAACCAGCCTGGTTCGGCTCCGGGTCGGGTTAATTCAGGTCGTTTTCAATGGGAGAAACCGAAAGGAGCTTTGCCTCTCTCGATCTTTGGCGAAGTAGAAGAAGACGAAGGATCAGGTGCGAGCGCGACGTCGTTTGATGGTTATAGCAAGAACAGTAATGCGAATGGTTCTGTAAAGGAAGGATCCGATTTGAATTTAAATACGATTGTGAATGATTTGATTGCGAATTTATATAATAATAATAACAAACAGAGCGATCCTAAGAACGATTCTGTAAATGGAGCAAATGTTACCTATTCGAATTTACAGGGAACGGATTTGAATGGTAAAAATGAGGTGAAATTGGATTTGGATTGGGATCCGTTGAGTTTGAATTCAAATAAAAAGGTGAATTCAATCGCAAATGGAGGTAATTTAAGCAGCGAGAGATTTGAAAATGGTGATGATGATGATGGTGGTGGTTGGGAGTTCAAGGATGAGGAGAATTCTAAGGTAATATAATGTGATTCCTGTAATTTTGATTTTTTTTTTTTTGAGTGTTTTAATTGAGTTTCTAGGATTGTTAGTTTTAGGTTATTTGTTAAGTTGTTGAAATATTGAGAAACAAACTGTTGCTGTTATGTTTTTAAAGATTAATGTTTTGGTTTGATCGTTTATTTGTTTTAATTTTATGGAGTCAGCCGAACCAGGCCAAGACTGTGAACGAGCCAGAGTCTAATGTTAATGGATTCAGTGCAAATTGGAATGCTTTTGATTTGAATTTTAATGGGTGGAACTATAATGTTAATGGTGTTATTTCAAGTGCAAATTCAGTGATTAAGGATTCTGTTAATGGAAATTTAGAACTTGATAATGATGATGATGGGGGGTGGGAATTCAAGGGTGCAGATTTAAAATCCCAGACTGGAAATGATAAGGTAAAATTGCTTAATTCTTTTTTAGTTGGTCAAATAAGCAATGAAAAATTGGGATTTAAAGTTTTTTCTGCTTCCTGCATTTATGGCTCTCCAAGCGAAAGGAGAAGTTGAATGATTATGCTTCATGGTTCTTTTCATGGTTTGATGCTATCATTCAAAATTTCAGGGTGGCCAGGTAACGATTGAGCATATGCCAGTCTCAAATTCAGATGGGCCTCATTCAAGCTGGGATGCCTTGTTTTCAAATTCAAGAGCGACGAATTCAGATGGGAAACTTTTCAACGGAAACTTAACTGATGAAAAGAAGGATTCTGGTGATGCTGATGAATGTGCCTTCAAGGGCACAAAACCAGAATTGCAGGTCAGAGAGGATTCTAAGGTAACTTATATAAGTCTTATCATTTGTTTTCTTTGTACCTTATCATTTATTGCTGAGAAAAGCAAGGAAATAATGAGATATTGAACTTTTGATGTTTACTAAAAGTGACAGTATTTTGATGTCAGTTGAGTAGAAGTCCTTTGATCCTTATTTACTCAGCTGGCTAAGATTGATATAATTCTCATCTTATTTTTCATTTTCATTTCTTTAACTATAGTTTAACAACTTGAAAATTATACTAGGGAACCTATAAGTTTGTATTGTGATGTCTTGGTGTAACAATATAAGTTGGTGATCTCTTCAGATGAAGACGGAAAATTGGGCAACAATGAATTCTAATTGGACAAATTCTAGCTGGAATGCATTGAGTCTGGATGGAAGTGTGAACACACATTTAAATGGATTGAATTTGGATACAAAACAAATGAATCTGAACTTATTTGTTGATCATGAGGATCTCAGTGGTGATGGTGAATGGGAATTCAAAAATGCAGAAACAGCATCCACGCCTGGGGATGGGAATATTAAGGTGTGAGCACAGTTAGTATGATTTGCTCAATTTTTCAACCTTGTTCACTTTTGTTAGATTTCCTCAAAATATATTTTCAGATTCTGAGTTATGGAAATTTCTGCTTAATTTTTCCCCTCTTTCTGGGTGTTTGCTCTTTGAAACTTTCTGCTAAATGTATAATTGCATAATGGTGATATTGGATCATCAGACATGTATACAAGTGTATGTTAGGATCTTAGTTTAGTTTATTCAAGTGACATTCTGTAATTTCCAGGATGACGGAACAATGCCAGAAAATGTCAAGGGAGCTCTGTACTCATTTGGTTTTGGCAATGGAGTTCAAGTTACTGGTGATTTGTTTGGTGCTTCACAAGAGACTTCTCAGAAATTAGGTGAATCAAAATTTGAATTCGATTTCAAGTCAATGGGTACAAGTAAGCAGGGCACTGAAAATGGATTGCATTCTGAAATTGATGGGAAAGTTGTTTCTGATGAAAATTCTTGGGAATTCAAGGATGCATTTTCAGAAATTGAATCCAAAGATAAGGTGGCAAGTTAAGATACATTGTTCTGTTTTTTGTTATGGACTTGGTTAGAGTTATGAATGAAGGGCATATTGAACTCTTTTTTTTTTTTTTTTTTTGCAGGAAGAGCCCAGGGTTACTGAAAGTTTTCCTGCTGTGGAAGTCCCAGCATATGATAGTAAAGTCCAGGTGGGTTACAAATTTAATATGCTTAGTGTTTTGGTGAATTTTGTGTGTGAAATTTTTGTCCTTCTCATTTAAGTGCATATTACATGTTGAATTGCTGACTCATTGTCTAAACAATGAAAATTTACCAAGTAAAATTCCACCTTAGTCGGTATTTACTAAACCCAATAGGTTTTCCCTCTGATATTTATTCTTTTCAGAATTTCTTTTTTGTGTTCACCAACTAATCATTAATTGCTTGTGCTTGATACTGACATGACATGGTTCCACAGAATTTTGTTAGTTTGAGTCCCAAGACTGATTTTCCTTCTTTATGCTCAGGAGAACAAGGTAAGGGCAGACAACCACAAGAGAGCCTTGCCCCTGTCCATTTTTGGTGAAGAAGAAAAGGAAACAGATGATTCTGGGATTTATGAAGACATTTCAACCCAGTTTCCCACTTCCAACCCGAGAGATAGTATTAAGAGTCCCCAATTAGATACGTCAATCAATGATATTATATCAAGTTTGTATAGTCAAGCGGAGCAGAATGATTTAGTTAATCATGCACAAAATTTGAGTGAAAATGGATTGGATTCCACTAAATCAACAACCACCTCTGATTTAGCAAATGCTAGTCATGAAGTTGATGATGATTCCTGGGAGTTTCAAGATGCCTTTACAGGAGTTGTAGCTAAAGATCAGGCCTCTGTTCTTGATCTTGGAGAGTCTTCTACCAAAGGAGGGCTAAATGATTATGTGCAATTCTTTTCAAAATTGAAGGAAGTCTTGCAGTGTTTGACACATCGCCATTTTGAAAATCTACAGGTCAGTACAACACTCCTGAGTTCTCAGCCCCCAAATCCCAAAAGATCAAAGCACTGGTGACATTAAATTTTGAAATCTGCTTTTTGATAGGAGACTTTAAGTGCTGCTGCTCTTGCTGGTGAAGATGCCAAAGTACAATCTCTTGATAAAGAATTTCAGGTTGGTTGCTTATTTGTGTCTTGTTCCACTTCACTACTGCGTTTTCATGTTTTTTTACTTGCTTTCTTGTACAATTTCTGTCTTTAAAATGAAAATATTTTTGTGTCTTCTGAACTTGAGGACTGGAGATAAATATGTGGCAGGACAGTAATAACTCTTCTGGACTTAATTTTCTTCCTTGACCATTCAGTTTCAAGTTCCCTTCCTGTCTCTCTCTCTCATATCCCATGTGTTACATCATCAATACTTGAACTTCCACTTGCCTTTTTATCTGAATTAATTCTCTAATGTTTGTGTTGTTGTGCTTCTAAGAAATCTAGTGGTTGCTTTTGTAGTTATGAATGAGAAAAAACAGGGGTTTAAAACTTGTTCTTGTCTTAAATTGTAGGATCTTAATAATGAACTGCACCAAGATAGCATTTTCTCCAGTGAAGTTCACTTGGAAAATCACTCAGCGGGAGATGTATCACTCATTATCTTTATTGAAGCTTTGCGGGAGCCAATGTTCCAAGCTTTTGAGTCAGAATATCAGTTAACGAAGAAATTGTCACTAGTATGTATTCTTTAATTACATGAAAGAAACATTGATCATTAGACTCAGCAAATTTGAGCCATCATTTTTTTTGTGTCCTAATGTAATGAGTGGACTAGTGCTTCTTTTGCATTCCAATTTGAAGTATTATAATCTATAACTAATTGTGGTTGGGTAAGTCATAGTTCAAAATCTGTTTATTTCTGTAGTGCTGTAGTATTTATCATTTTTAGCTCTCCGGAAAATTTTCAGTAATAAAATTTGTGTTCTCGTCAAAAACTCAGATAATGAATGCAGGAACTAGTTTTCTTACTTATTTTTCAGTTTTGAATTGTTTGGTTTAGTGGTTCATATTTATTCTACTCAGAAAAATGACATTGTTATATCAACAGGCAGAGAGTGACTTGAGATCAGCAATTGAACTCCTCAAATATGTGGCCTTAACACTTAAAATTTTAACATTAGTATCAAAGGAGGTGCAATCAAGTTATGTTTCTGCATGGTTTAAAATGTTGTCCGTTTGTGCCCAAGAACTGAGGCATGGTGCCTTCATTTGGAAGCAGTCTTTGCAAGAGAATGTCCATGAAGAAATATTATCCCAACCTCGAGGTAACTACATATTAGCACTATGCTTAAATTGTAACTTTGAATGATAACAGTATGCTGTTTTTTGACATGCGATGTTTTTGGGTGACTGCAGGCAAGAAGTATGTGCTTGCACTTGGTGAAATTTACAGAGTTGTTGAAGTTCTTGGATCCTCCACCAAACTTTATAAGCCATGGATATTATCAAGTTCGACAGATCCCATGAGCTTATTTACTCTTCTAAGTGAATGTTCTTTACTATGGTCAAGTTCAGGACTTGAAGAAGCTCTACAAAGTATTTTAACTTCAGCTGGTTTTGAAGATGATGGAACTCTCAAGACATTACTAGAATCCATCAAGTATATTCACAATCTTGATGCGCACACACTTTTCAATCTTGTTTTCTCAGGACAAGGCCCCACCTGTCAATTGTCAGCTTTAACTGCAGGAATAGTGCCAGGTAAACAGAGTATCTACAATTTAGTCATAGGAGTAGCTAGGCCATGGAAGATGTCTTTTCTTTAAATTAATTATCATGTCTAAGCTAAAATCGGCCTAATCCAAATATGTTACTAGTAAGTAATTTGTTGAAACTTTTATCACTTGCTGCTTTGTTGGCAGCTTTTTGTGCCATTTTTCACTTCAAGATGCTGGCGTGCACACATAGAGCTTATAATAGGTTGAACAATTAATATAGTTAACGTCTTGATTTCCTTGGAACAGGGGTGAAAACAGTATTCTGGAATGGAGAGCATTGCTTTCTCACACTAGCTAATTTATGGGGAAATTTAGTTAGCAGTGACCCTCCAAACTTGCCATGCATACGTGTTGGCTAATAAGAATGTCGGGATAAACTGGCAGTCTTTTAGGAGCTATTTACTGGATCATCACCATTCCATCAAAGTTAATCATTTTGTGAACAAGCCTTGTGGGGCATAAACCATTTGTATGAGCTCCTGGGCATAAATCACAAGGTGCAACAGCACAAGGAATGCACTCGGGGAAGTTAAAATTACAGTTAAATCTGAAGATGTAAATGGCTGTATTGGAGCTTGGAGTGATGGAACAGAAAGGATCCCAGGTTCAATTTTTTTTATTCCTTTGCTGGTTGACATTCTTTACAGAGAACCTGTGGCCTATCAATTGGATGTGCAATGGGGAAATCAAATACCCATATACATAGTAGTAATAGTGTTGTGACATGCATATGGTTGATCTTTTTGTACACATTTGATTCTTTCTTTTTCATTTTGCCATGTGAGAAACAATGAGAAAGTTCTCATCATTGTCAAATTGTACATGTTACTCTTATCAATTTAGCCTACACTATCTACGGCAGAATAGGTTGTGTCTCAGAGACAAAATTTATTGTAGATAAAGTGACATTTGTATGTAATAATCAGATTTCAAGTAGAAATCCTGGAGGAATTATTAGTTGTCACGTCTCTGGTAGTTTCCTGTATAATTTTGTAGGGCACCTAATGCTTTTCTTATATTGTGCCAATTGTTCTCAGCCGAGAATATGATTATATGTGCAGTAACATCCGCTCAATGACTATCTAAATTGGTGCCTTACTTTGATGTTAAATGTGAGGTTATTTCTAAATTTCAGCAAATGTAAAAATTTTTTTTTTCATACTAAAATAAAGTAGTAGGTTATGCATTTACCTATAATGATGAGGAATTTATATGGTGTAGCCTTTTGGAAAAATGTCGAAGGTTTCACACCAATTGTTAACTGTTAATTAGAAAGGTGTACCTTGAATTATTGTATAAGTGGAGCCAAGAACAAGTGACAATTATGTTTTACACACAATTAGTCAAAGGGTGTTATTCAAGGGTCCACAATTATGCCAAATATCAAGAAACACTTGTGTTACTTTGTATATCTTTCTATGCATATAATTGCATTTTTTGCATGTATGCTTTTGTATTAATAGTTTGTTTTGCATCATATGCTATTTCTTTTATCTCCAATCTTTTCAAAACCACCAAAATTTTTTTGAGGATTTTGTGTTGTACTAAGATAATGAAAAGAACCTCTAAGAACAAGATAATGAAAAGAACCTCTAAGGACAAGATAATGAAAAGAACAATTTTTCAAAAATGTTTTTCACTTTTGAGAGATCTTCATGATTGAAAAAGGTGCTTCGATTCTCAATTATGGGGCAATGAAAAGGTGGATTCGTTATATACTTATCCATTGGCATGTTGGCTTTTGAATTGGAACAAAAAAGAAAATTATTGATTTTTTAATGATTTTATTTATTATGAACTTTAAATCATTAATTTTAAATTTTATCTCACTTTTAATTTATATTAATTTGTTTCATCTTAAATTTGATGCTATCCAAAAAATATATATATATATATATTTTATTATTCTTCTGCTATTTTACTTAACTGATATCAAAATATAACATTAGTTACGTACGTACATTATAAGATATTACTTTCTCAACTTTCATAAATTTATTCTAACTTCTTTTCTTTTCAATGAATTCTCAAGTTCCATGCACAGATGAATCATTTATCTTTTAGAAAGGACAAAAAAAATAAATAACTAAACAAATAAAAAACCCCATACTCATATATGATATAGATTCATGATGTTAAGTCATTATGAATTAAATGTAGGAGGTATATGATTTAAAGTTATAATATAGTTTGGATAGATCATTGATATATATATATATATAATATACCGATAATTAAGTAGGCAAATCATAAAAACTCTTTTTATAGCGTTAAAATATCATAGACTTAACCTCTGACCATCATAAAGAAGAATTTCCCTACTATATTAAAAAATTAAAAGAATAAAATTCTTCACTTCTTGTTCTTGTTTTTGTAAATATATGAGCAAAGTGCATAGGAATTGAATAATTATATATGTATACACACATACACAACTGATCATATATATTAAACAACATTTGCATCTGTCTTCTTCACATATATTATTCTAAGACTGCAATTTATCCAAAGAAGGATATGCAATTTACATAAATGTTATATATGCTATATATTGCTTGAAAACCTGACTTAGCTATTTGTTGTGGAGAGGGTCAGGGCAAGAAGGTGTTGCTCTTTTGACACTCACAGCAAATCTGATAGTACCTTTAGCATTATAATAACTTTTTTCTTGATTATTCTTGGGCACCATCTTCTTCAGCAGGGACTTAGCATACTGATCATCTCCATTATAAAAAGATGACACACCCAGTAATATGATCAGCAAGAAAAGACACCACACTGCTTTAGCCTTTGAACAAAACATGGTTTGTTCTTGAACCTGCACAAAGACTGTGTGGAGAAAAAGAGACACAGAAAGGAGCTAGAGATGGATATCTTGTGATAAATAATAATTGGGTGAAACTTAAGGAAAAAGAGATGTAAGAATAGTCTAAGTGAGTTGTGAGTATATGTTTTTTGCTTTTAATTATTAAAAATTTAAAAGAAAAAGAAGGGCCAATCACTTAATATTACATTACATACACTGCCCTTCATTTGTATTAATCAATGACTTACAAGCAAAATTCAAATTTTATATCTCAGATATTTTTTTAAAAAAATTACCATTAAATTACTCTTTATTTTCTTATGGACAGTAAATTTTATTTTAACAGTATTGAAATTATTTTCAATAAAAATATGAATTTAAAGATTTAATATTATTATAAAGTTAATGTTACTTAAATTAGGTAGCTCTTTGAAAGTTTTTTTCTTTTTTTTTTTTTTCACAGTAAATTTTGAACGTTTCCTAAACCTAGCTGCAGCACAATTAAAATTTATTGTGTCAAATTCCGATATTAGGTTTGACTCATTTGTGGGCTAAGTTGTTTTTGCTTTATTGGTGTTGCCTCTTCATCAAGTCTAATTAAAATGTTACAGTCTATTTATTTTTTTTCCCAGAAATTTATAAATCTCAATAAACGTTCAAGATTTCATAATAGGAACACTGAGGAAATAATTTTATCGCATTTAAAAATTCCCAACTAAAAATTTTAAATAATTCTTCATGTTTTATCTTTTATTAGTACAAAATATTACTCAAAGCATATATATACATACATACATAAATAAATATATATGTAGCTAAATGCTAGTGGAGCAATATTAATTGTAACAAGAATCAAACTGAAAAAAAAAAAAAAAAAAAAGGGTACCCAGATCATATATAATCAATTTAAGCTCAACATTGCATAAATTTATAAGCTTGCAATCTATAAATAGCAGCAGGAACAAAAATAATATCATCATGTCATGTATGTATACATATATACACATCTTTCTGAAAAGATTTGTATGCATAAATTTCTTGGAAACCTACTTGTTGTGAAGAGGGTCAGGACCAGAAGGTACTTCTCTATAAATGGTTGCAACAAAGCCATTACCTTCAGTATCAGAAACTTGTACATTATTATTGTTATTATTAATCTTGGGTGGTTCTTGATCTTTATCTTCTGCCTGCTCTTTTAGATACCTTGCTCCATCAACTCCATTGTGAAAAGCTGATATACTCAGCAATATTATCAAGAATAAACACCTTACTTTAGCCTTTGATAAAGACATAGTCTTGGCTTCTTCTTGAAGTGAAGGTTGAGAGCAGCTTAAAGATATAGAGTGGTTGGACTTGTTGTTTTGTTATGGATGTTGGTGGATTTTAAAGAAAAAAAGGAGACAAAAATAGTCAAATGGGTAATGAGCATGTAGATGAAAGTTTTTGGTCAAAATTCTCTCCAAGCATTTTACACACTTGAATGGCTAGCTGTCAAATAATATACATAGATAGTGTCAAATATTGTTAATTGTTTTATGTGTTTAGGTTGATGTGTGTCTCATATTTGTCTCCCATGCATCCGAGAATTATAATTCTTTTTCTTTAGGAATAATCAATTGTACTATAACTTTCACAAGCATAGAGATATATATATTAGAAATATAAAAAATGAGCAATTTTTGTATAATTAATCTTTAACTTATTAACAACATTAATATGAACCAATGTTTGTTGATTTAAGTGATAACAACCTTAAATTGTCCTAAATAAAATCTCGAATTCGAGTTTTTTTTTATAAATAAACAGAGGCTAAGAGAATTTTATTTTATTTACAGAGTTTATCCAACTCATTTCGGATTAATGAAGCCTTATAATTACTCAATATTAAAAATAATTATAAAAAAATAATATCTATACATTGCTTTTATTGACACATATTACGAAAGTGTAAAAAAAAAAGCCCCCTAATATTTAAAGATAGTAAGAAATTGATGTTATTTCAAGACATCTCCACCGACCAATGGTGATTAATCCTAGATTAAATCGCACCAATGATGCTCAAATCCAACTCACCATTAATTGGTTAATATATAGATAAAACATTAATTCAATTTCAAACCTAACACAACTCAAATATAAATACAGTCTTCAAAAAGACCTCAAATTCAGGATCTCAAGTTTGACTCTTGTTTAAGGTAGCTAGCTGTTATTGCTTTCTTGATTTTCTTCTTCTTAAAGTCTTAATTAAGAATGCTAAAGTCCATGTTTATGCATTTCTCTAGAGAAACAAGTTGTGCTCTTCTTTATGTCTCTTTCTTTGTATATGTAATACTGCTTCAATTTGTTTCAAAAATCAATGAGTGTCTGCCTTTAGAAGAAACAACACATTTTTTGCTAAAAAGGCATCTTTTCTCTTATGTTTTGTTGGGATTAGGTTTTTATAAGTTATATATTTTACTGTGTTTTGTTTCTTCTTCTGGATTATGTTATGGCATCAAGTCTCATAACTCTCTGATTTCCATAACATTGATGATATTTTGTGATTTTGCCTTGCTGATTTCTTTATTTACAAAAAATCTTCACAATTTTTTGCACTTATAACCACAGTAAAGACATGATTTAAACATTAGTCACTCCATAATTTAATGGTCAAATATCTTTCTTATAATAATAATAAAAAAAAAAACTTACAGATTTTATTTCTGTCTCACTCTTTTTGAAAAAATTTCAAGTTGTTTAAGATTAATAGGTGAAGAAAATAGTGTTAATATAGATTCAATTCATAATAGTGTAAGTGGTGAAATTTTCTAACAATGTTAAAAAAAAGGGACAAATTGAAAATTTCTGTCACCATAAAATAATAAAAATATGTTTAATTTTGTACTGAAATTTGTTTTAAAACCTAAATAATAAGAACTATTTAAAAATGGATATCAAACAAACCCTTATCAATACTTGTGCTGTAAATAATTTTTAAAAGTTAATAGTAGAAAATAATTTGTTATTGGACAAGTTGAAGCCAATAAAAATGAAGGCATATATAGCCAAAGAATATTAATAAATCACAAATGATCAGATGATGCACGTAAACATCAAAATCAGTGGCAAATCAATTTTCACGTAGCTAGCTAGGTTGTCAGATTAATTATATTAACCCATCCAATTAATTGACATGACATGAATATTAATTGATTGTCAGATTAATTAATCAAAATTTAATTGATTGTCCTTCCACTCCTCATAAAATGAAGTGTCTTTTACATATATGTATAAATGTTTTATTTAAAAAAAATTTGAAATTTTGCCTCATAATATAAAATGCTGGGTCCATGAGACACCAGATTATAGATAGCATACAATTTCATTCTAAAAATTGATAAGTTTGCATTCAACAATTTTCTTTGTTTTTATCACATGCTATTCAACGAGTCAAAAAGAAAACACCATTAGCTAAATGAAGACCAAGCTCCCCCATAGAGATGGTAACTATAACATTTGACGTTGAGGACCCCATAAGCGAGACCCTGAGGCGGTGAGGCCCGTTGTTTTGACTTGTGGTGCCTATTGTCGGAGGCATGAAACATGACTTTAGAATCATGATGTCTATAATCTATAACCATTTTCCAACTAAACATTAAAGCGCTACTCCTAGGATTTGGGCTAGGGGTGGCACCTCTCCTCATGCGTCTTAATGGTCTCGCTTCATGCTTCATGCTTCATGCTTCATCCCAATAAGTACCAAGCTTTAACCACTAGCTCACTCTGTTGGGCCACCAGCTTATATTATACACATTACAAGTCACAAAGGAATTGAGCACAGAAAACAAGCATCAAGTCACTTGATTCATATTGCCATAAATGAATGAATACATGAGGGCTCTAAACGTTTCAACTTTTTATATTGTAAGAATAGGGAGTCAATAGACCAAAAAAGCTTTCATTGTGATTTACAATCTTTCATGATAGTGTATTCTCATACTGTAACGGTGAACAAATAAAGCTTCAAAACCACAGCTAGAGCTAGCTGCAATAGAAAGATGCTGGCTACAATCAAAAACCACCTTTCACCTGCAGACTTGATATGGGTTCGAAGATTAAGTGCCAAAAAGGTTGCTGACATGAATCCTGCCACGCCTGCAATCGCCCATCTGAAAACTACCGAAGGCACAATGGAGAGACACTGCAACCAAAAACACGAGAACTTCAGCTGACTGTCAATTCATTTTGCAACGTTTAAGAAATCTTCATTTGTTGGCTACCGGTAGCATAGCTTCAGAATGAAAAAATGCAATAGCTTCTATAAAACTAAAGACTATAGCCAACTATGACCAATTACAGAAGTCTGACATTATTAGTGCTAATTGATAATTTCTTGATGAAGATAATGAACAAATTCAAAATCAGAATTTTCCTTGCCATATTAGTCAAAATCCCAATTGGCTATTATAGTTTTCTTTTTCATTAATAAGCCCATATTTCCAAAATCCAAGGACAATTAATTACTTTAAACTCTGAGTATTACCACGTTAGTTTACTGCCCGAACGAATTTGTCAGATAATTCCCATCAGTGAAGTCTCACTGGAGCAACACAATCACAAGATGTTTAAGATGTAAATTCATAGAAAAGATGATATCTGACCAGCGTTTTTGGAAAGGCAACTTCACCAAAATGCTTTTGTGAAAATTTCTACCTAAGGCATCTTTTTCTTCCATTCTACTTCTGTACCGGTTTATAAAGCATAACTTCCTCATGGTTGTTTACTTGGAAACAAAAATCCCTATTATGTGCCCCATTTTTTGGTCAAATGAATATAAGCTGAAGATTAACAACAGTTTCGAAAAACGAAAATGACTTACCAATGCTGGAATGAAGACAAATAGGGAGTAGCCATAGAGACAAAATAACTGGGCAAGGCCTGATGGTGCCGAGAAGTATTTGAGAACTACATACAATCCAAGAGGAATAATGGTGGCATAGCCATAGAACACGCCAGCAGACCATGTCACCAGATTTATGTCATATTCCCATTTTTTGTCCTGCAGTTTGTGTGCTATATATGTCACAAATGTGCCAATGGCGGCTGCTACAAAGATTAGGGTAGTGCATATCCAGAACGGTCCATATCTGCACAGACATTGACATTTATTTAAGACACTTTTTTTTACATACAAAGATTAAAAAAAAAAAAAAACAGTATATCAACCAAATATAATAGATTTACCAATTTGCTATTTTTATTGCTAGTGGATTACATCTGGAACTATCATTGATTAGCACCACAAAAGGCTGATAAAGCATAAAATTCTCTTCATCTTTTGCATTGATAACATTTGTAGGAATTTATAACAATTAATTCCATAAAGGATGAATTTCGAGGAGACATTTGTAATCTCAAAATGTTGGTGCAAACCTAAAGACATAAGATTAAATAATTCCACCCATCACAGGATGAAATAGCTACTTTGCTGATAGCCAAATTCTTAAGCAGCACCTAGACATTCCCATAGACAAATAGATGTCAGGACTCATGAACCTCAACAGTTGATAATTCCTAAGATGGGAAACAAGAAGGTCCTAGCATCAACAGGGATTTTTTTATTCCCCAAATCTACTTTGCACAAATTCACTCTTCCATGTAAGACACCTAATTATCATCATTAAAGCCTTTAAATTTCATTACAATTTTTATTTTATACGAGTAACTAAATCATCCAACTAAGATTCCTCGTCAAGAAGAATACTGGACAAGGGAAAATGTGAACACACTTCAATTCAGAAGTAAACTCAAGTGTCATTTGTCTCTATCATTAATCTGCTGTCAAAAAGCATACATGAGTAGTGAAATTATGTCCCTGCAAAAATTTAAAACATTAAATCACAGACAAGCCAAGCCATTGTATTAAATCACAGAACTAGAGTTTATGCTGTTCATAGATGGCATAATAACAATTTCACATATTAGCATGCCATTATTATATCATTTGAGGAATCACCATAAAGTTTTGCATTGTCTTAGGATACAATATCAGACCACGGAATGGCAAAATATCAGTGCTGCCATGACTTCAATTTTATAATACCTCTACTTTGTATTCAAAGATTTCCGACTAGTCATACAAGAAGCAAAAACAGATATCTTACATTGTCAATTTTCAAATCTGCTTCTTATCCTTTAATTGTTTCCTTGGCCAAACGTCGAAGGGCAAGTTTACATAAAAGACATGTATTAAGAATAACAAGTTTCTGATAGATTCAATGTTAGCACATGGAAACTCAACTCCAGTATCAAACAGAAAAAAGTAAGCGAGGCAAAGATGACTCACAAGTCTGGGTTGGCAGCAGTTTTCTCAGTAAAGGTTCCTCTAAATGGAAAAAGAGAATCTTTGATTCTCTCTAAAACATCTGAAGTGTCAACATCAAAGTATGGCTTGTACGCAGCAATTGTAAAGTTCCGAAACCAACCACCCTGCTGGGGTTCATCAGAGCCAGCTACAGGCTTCGAAAATGTATCTGTGCCAGTCAAAATTTTGTTATCATACAGACATAAAGTATAAATCTGTGAAAATTATACAAAAAAAATTGGTAGACAGTGCTAATATAATATGTGCAAGGAAACCACATTCAATCTTTCAACAAATTTGCAACATTAATTTTGAATAATAGTAGGAAGGCAAGTGTCATAATCATGTATCCATTCAATATGAATGCCTTTATCAACTCCTGTATTTACATTTACACTAAAAACAGAAACTGAGCTGAAGTTATAGCTTTCTACACAAATTTAAAATTGCATAATTGACGCAACACACACAGAGAGAATAAGAAAATAAATTAAAAAAAAATAACATTTTTATGTGCCTAGTAATAATTAATAAAGAGGTAAGGTTAGATACCATCAGCATCGCGAGGAGGATGTGAACCACCGGAGATTTTCCCTTGCGCAGCTGATGGAGGAAATGTCTGAAGACTTGCATCTGCAACCGCATCACATCACAAACACAAAGATTAACAAAAGCTGTAAAATTAAAATAAACATAATAATAATAATAATAAATACCTGAGAAATTGACAGAGACGTGAGCTGGATCTTGAACAGCCTAACGAATCATAAATCAAAGAAGTTAATCAAAATATCAACAGATCTCACTCATCATCATCATAATTCATGAGAAAAATAATAATAATAATAAAAAATTAATGCTTACAGGAACAGATCCCGAGACTTTTTGATTATCAATACTTGTATAATTTCCTGACATCATCTTCTTCTTCTTCTTGTTCTTCTTCTATCTGATTGATTCTCTTCTTCTTCTTCTTCTTCTTCTTCTTCTTCAGCTGGCAGATCTCGCGTTCCTTTATTTATTTATTTATTATTTAATTTTAATTTTAATACCTACAGAAGAACAGTATTTATTTGTCTTACATTACATGCAAGCGAGAAGTCTGCTTCCAGTAATAATTAATTATTTTAATTAGAATTGGTTTGGGCCTCATTATCCCAAAATAAATTCATGGGCTGCTGATGTGGCCCACTTTCAATAATTTTGATAACCTGTAATAACTGAGCTGAGTTATTAATTATGTCACTCTGTATCAAACTTGATCCTTAGTCTTACAAGTTGAGTTTTACATTACTATTTCATTATCAAATCCAGAAATCAAACTTCAAATATTAACTTATTTATGGTGTGCCCTAGCAACAAAACTTCATCTAAAATTAATGTCCTTGACGAGTGATCAAACTTGTTTCTTTTTTTAATGGGGGAAAGGGGAGGGACGAGATTCAAACTCGATATTCTCTACACTGCCAGTGAAAGCCTTAGCCACTAAGCCAAGGGTTCGCTGGCAACTTGTTTCATTGATCATCAAACTAAAACTATTATGATATAAATTTTCATTTCCAACTTGTTCACTAGCCTTATGCGTATTTAAATCATTTGAATATAGCAACAACCACAATACGAAATTAATGTCCTTGAAGTGTGATCAGTTTTCAATTCATAATCAGAACAAAGAACCCTCAGCATTAATAAGCACAAGACAACAGTCTGGAGCATACGGTACAACTAGAATATATAGGAGGAACTGTAATTAAATAACAAAATAATACAAGGCAGTGCAAGAGTTCTGGCAGCAGTACATTATTATTTCTTGCTAATTTTAGCTTATCCTCGAGATTCATTTTGTATTCCTGCTAAAAACTGCTACCCTTCAACTTATAACACCAATTTTATTCTTTCACTTTGCCATTCCTATTTCTTCAGGAACTAAACATGGCACAAAATCTGTTTATATTTTTTTCTTTTTTTATAACAAATGAAGCCACTCTATCTACAAAGAACAAAGCATTCTATCAATGATGTGTTTCTGTTAGGCACTTTTTAGTCTGCCTCTCGTCACCAATAGATACCTTCTGATTGCAAGTATGACAACCCAGGTACTTCTGGAAATTTTCTCTTTGATCATCAGAAGCAATGCAGAGCTCAGTACGGTCTTCAAGATTTGAGCTTCCAATCCCTTGAAAAAACCCAAAGGTCCTTCCCTTTTCCATATTGCATAAACAACTCCGGGCACTGTTTTGCTGGATTTTGGTTGACCCTTCTTACTCTCGTCATCATCCGACTCTGCTGCTTGAATCATTACCTTGCACCTGTATGGACAACATATTCACTGTAATTCTTGGTTTCGTAAACGTTTTTAAAAATCACAGTTTAAGACGATAGACACCTACCTGATGGCTGGATAGGTAATTAAGGTGGCAATACTCTTTGAAACTGCACCTAAGACAAAAGCCGAGAATGCAGAAAGGGCCTCCACAGAAGAACTATTTCCAGCTGCATTCTGTTTTTCCTTGAGAAGTTTTTGTTTGAGCTGATCAAACACTGTGTACTGCATTAAGTAAAAAAATTGCTTAGTTCATATCTTACATCAAATGTTAACCTCAAAATGAAGATTTCAACATGCAAGGCCTAGTACCTGAATTGCAGGATTTGAGGTCAACAAAAGAGATATGCCAAGGCCATCAAATGCATCACTCCAAGTGCCCTCTGTCAAAATCTGCCGTAGTCCTTTTGATTTGCCAAAGGCACTTGTCTGCATCCTTGAAGAGGCAGTATCTAAGGGCTACACCAAAACACAGAGACAAACTGAATTTAGTATTTAACTTTCACAACCAGTAATCAAGGAAAAGAACACTATTGATGCAAAGGACCACGGACAAAATGACAATAAATAACACACATTACAAACAGGGTGAGATGTTCCAGAATAGCAATTATTTTGACACAATTTCTTGGTCTCCCTATTGCTGCTTCTGTCAAATGACATAATATGACAACAGTGATACACAAAAAATAAAAACAGATATCACATTTCCAACATCAAATTAATGGTAATTGCAATCATATGTTTGATAATTCACACACTGAGGATACATATTAGTGAAGTTTATATGCTGTTTATCCTCTAAGAAAAAGTTTAAAAAAACAATTACTGGCATGCCACAAAATCCGTAGTTCTGAAAAGTGAAATCGACTTGTAACCTGACATGCAAGATATTAAAAGACATGAGCTGCAACATTTAACAAATTGGAGCTGAAGCAATAATAGCAATAGCATCACATGGAAAATTGTGGTTATGAACTCACCTGAGTCACAATGGCAGTGCAAGCACCAGCAGCAGCTGCAACAACCAAGTTTGCTTTTGTTCCAATTTTTTTGGAACCACTTTTTTCCAGATACAATCTTTTAAAGTAGCTGTATCCATAGAAGTATACAAACTGTGAAATGAAAGACTGCAGATTTTTTGTCCCTAAGCCTTGGTATAGTGAAAGAATTTGCCCATTGGATATTGCTTCCAATAAAACATCAGAAAGGTGCCTACATAAGCCGTAAAACAAAATTAATAAACTGTAAAAATAATCTTTTGAGAAGAAGGGCACTTCCAATCTCAACTTCCACAGAAGATCATTAAATAGACAACAAAACTCACAATCAGCAGTTATCCATAAGAGTGCAAGACATGCAAGGGACTAAGATTAGACTAGTTAGAGATATCTCTCCACCTATAGATGCGCATTACACGTCTCAATGGTCCTGAATCAAGAAATCACATTTCACACGCTTTTTCATGATATAGATACCAAATAGTAGTCAACTGGTCTATTATATCACTCTCATGTAGCTACCAGGCAAAAAGATCCTGATTCAAGAACGTTACTTTTTTCATTTTTTTGAACTCAATCATTCAATTTTCAATTTTTACATCGGTAAACACAATAATCACAAATCACAAAAGGAAAAGTACCACCCCACCAAAAACCCTGATAAAATTCAGACTTTTGAATCATAGAAACCATGATGCAACCAACAACAAAACAAAACGGATAAAATCAAAATCTAGTTGATTGTATCACTGGATCATCATAAAACAAGACAAATAACGCACACCCAGATCACCAAAACAAGGAAAAACGAAAACAGTAAGAAGAAAAAAGACAAAGAAAAGGGGTAATTAACCTGTATTTTCGCTGACCATGAGCACGAACCTCAGCTTGATATTTGGTCTTACAAGTATCAAGAGGGTACAAGATCGTTGTACTAAGTACAGAACCAATGGCACCTGAAGTAGCCTCTGAAATAGATTCAAGATCAACACCCATATCTCAAAAACTCTACAAAATTTAATAAAGATTACACCTTTTGAACAAAAATTTCAGGCAAGGATCATCTAAAAATAAATAAAATTCAGATACAAGTTTACAGGTAGAAATATATATATAGCAAAAAAATAAAGAAAGAAAAGTTGGAAACAGGGAACACGCAGCGGGACGGTATGGGAAAGTGATGGAAACGGAAGCTATGGATTTGGCATTTCTTGGGAGTTGAAAAACGTGACGTTTAATGCTCATTGTTTGATCATTCTCCGTCCATTTATGTAACGGTGATTTAACGGCGGGGTGTAGAGTTTTTGTTTGGGGAAATTTTTGGCTCCACCACCTTTAAGGCAATTATAATTTTGCTTTTGTTTGTAGCAAGTGAAGCTGGTCAATTTACCGAATCACAACTCTTGGCGTCTTGGTTAATGAGGAATTTATCAATTTAATGGTGCTCATGCTATAATTTAGTGGATACTCACACACAGGGTATAATCAAGTCAAGTTTACACAGTAGCAAATATTAAAACTTGATTTGAATTTGAACTCCACTCGGTTTGATAATATATTTTTATAATTATATTAAAATAAAATAGTAAATATGTACAAATTTAATTAAACTCGTGAGTTTATTGAATCAAATATTAAAAAATTCGAACTCAATAATAATCGAGTCGATTTCAAATTTTTTCT